>KZ507037.1:42327-61355 GCA_002844005.1 Limosa lapponica baueri | reverse complement strand
GTAAAGGGAATCTCTGTCATACAGAATTCTTACTTGGTACTGCTCAGCCTTTTATTTTGAAGCTTCTGGTTTCTTATTAAAGAAAATGTAAATTGCTCTGAAAATGTTCTCTGTGTACAGGAACAGGCAAATCTCCCAGGGAACAACCTACATCTCTCAGGCTGTGACCAATCATTTGGCTGTTGAAATTAAAAGATACTACAAAGTCTCAACTTTTTAGAAAATGACAAGCTCAGCTTCAGAAATATAAATTGCCAAATACTTGGGTTTTATTTACCATGGAGGAAAACAAATTCTTTCCTACTTTTTATATTTTCTTCATACCCCACAGGATCCCTGGCTTTTTCTAGATGCATTGTATGCAGTGCCCTGAGGGTACTTCTATTTGTATTATTATAGGTGGCTTTGAGAGCACAAAGGGAAGCTGAGCAGTTCTATCCTGGGTGAACTGTGAATGAGACGCCCTGTAATACAAATGGAGGCACCCTGAGGGCACCACTGAATCTGTGTGTGTGTCTGTGTATCTCTGTGTGCGCACGCTTTAAAACATAACCAGGGCAGAATGCTTTCAGATGAACTGATCTCTAAAGGTTGAAGTCTTGAAAGGACACTTTTTTTATCTCTCCCCCCTCCCAACCCTCCCCACCTTGGCTTGCTTTCAGCATTATCAGTTTCTCTGATAACAAAACTACCTTTGTTTTTTTAATGTATTCAAGGCCTTATGGTTTGAAAATTTTCCCTTACAGTGACTGATTGTCAAACTTGTCATAAAATGCAACCTGAAGAAAAGTGATTACATTTAAATGAATTAAAATATAGCTCTTCCATTAGAATTCAAAAGGGTCTCAAATACTTGTATTGAAAGTAAGCACCTATATTTTATCTTAACTATTTCCTTTCATTTCAAGAGTAAGAACAAACATTTACATTGGGACTGTTTGATATTTTCAATGTATACTCAACTTTTCCCAGCTTTAGACCAGCTGAAGAATTTTCAGCACTCATTGTAGGTATTAGTTAAATAAATGTAGGCATGAGTTAAATAATTTTTCTATCTGTCCTACCCGAACAGATAGAAAAAAAAGTAAAAATTCCCATACTGCTATAAAAAGTTATAATTTTTCTGTTTAACTAACCTTCATTTACATTACCAGAGTGTTTAAAAAAATCCAACTAAAAAAATTACAGTGGCTTTAATGTTCTTTGTAATATCACAAAATAGCAGGATTTAAAAAAAAAAAAAGAGAGACAGATCTGATCTTGCAAATGTCTGCACTAATAAGAGCCTGACTCCTACAAAGAATTCAACATGGATGGAACAAATCATTCCCAGTAGCATACACAGCATTGGACCCCAGGTTCTTCCCACCTTTGATGTAGTCCGTGAATATATCAGCAAAGACAACCAATAAATCTGATGATTTTCTTTGCTGTCATGACCATTGTAGAGCTGACGTTTCAGAGTTCCAGCACATTAGGCCATTTTACACCACCGTGTGTCTTTCTACCAAAGAATAATTTACATTCTTCAGGTATTTATGATCTTGTTTCCTTAATCAATCAAGGTGAGTGCATTTCAAAGTAGCCTACCTTTTATGTACACCTAGAGGACCCAGTAATGCACCCTCTGTGGACAGAAATACATACATGAAGCTCTTTGTGCCCTGAGGCTGCAAAAGGCCATGAAGGGCACAACTGTTATTGATAGCGGCTAATGGTGGCATACAGTTTGAAAGGCACCTCAAAATGTCTAAAAGCCTTTTAAAAATGAAGTAGTTTTAGGGTTTAGTTTTAGCAACAACTTTCTTTCTAAATCTATTTAAATCATAGAGCACAACTGCTAGTAAAAGTATCCAGATTTAAAAAAAAAACTTAGCGCCAAACTCAGGATCAACCACCATGAATATAACTCAATTACTTTTAGGTGAAAAAGCAAGATATGAATGTGAATTCATAAAAAATAACTGACTCCACTTACAAAGAATGGTGAAGAGTTTCTAGGACACTAAAATAATGACAACAAAAATAGAAATCTCATCCTTTGTGGTTTTATATTAACAAATCAGTAAAGCAGCATAAGAGAGAAGTTTGGTGAATATCTCAGATTTTAACATTCATTCATTCAAAATGGTGCCATTTGCATTCAGTTATAACGTGCAGAGGTTAGCAACAAAGCAGGCATTAATTCTTCCTTTCATTTTTCTGATTCTTTGTTGAAGTGCATCCATTAACACGAATGGACATCTATGGCATAAGATGAACACTGTGGAATACAACTTCCAGTCAGCTTAGACAGACATGCTTAATTATTGTTTTTCCCCTTAGGAAAATCTGCCTAAAAGGGTATAGAAGTTTATTCACAAACCCTAAGGAGTTTGGTTGGTTGGTTGGTTATTTTGTTGTGGTTTTTTTTTTTCGTCTCCAGTCAATGAACAAAATACGTCTTTAACTACTGGATTTTTCTTTTAAGACAAAAGATCAATTACCTTCAATTCCGTAATAGTATGGAATAGTAGCACTTCATTTCATTATATCTGATAGTAAACAAACTCAAACCCAACATTCAGCATATTTTCAAGCTGTTTATTTAAAACAACCTGGAACTTCATTCACGATATGCTTTTTTAAAAAATATAGAGAAAGGGTTTGCTCATCTGGCTTGAAATTCATTCTGTGCAGAGTACTCATTTATATCTCTCCTAAAATTTAAACTAAGCTTCTCCCTTTCCCCTTAAGGAATGTAATTACTATCCTTCATTTCTAGTAGTTCCCATGATGTGCCTGTCTTCCAAATGGAGAATAATGCATTATCTGTGCCCCAAGGAATTTATATTAGAAGATAAACCATATTATTGTCTGTAAAATGAATTATTTTAAATAAAAAAAGATGCTAGGATGCAATTATTATGTTCAAGAGGACACATTTAGTTCTGTTTAAATTGATGTTGAAAAATGCTGCCTGCTTAATGGCACAATTCAGCTAATAATATGCTACAACAGGAAATATATTTGTAAAGTCAAATGTAATTTGCATACAGATAAAATATCTATTTAATCTACTGTCCATATTCTAAAATAGAAATTATAGATTGATATTTGGTTCCAGTGTGACACAACTGTGGATAAAGACCAAAACCTTTCCTTCATGCTAACCACTTGCATGCTAAAAATCTATGCTGTATTTTTTTATGCTTCCCAAAAAGCATATACCTTAGAGTTGTTTTTTTTTTTTCAAAACACCAATGCTGTCACATGTGACTGGAAAAAAAAACAAACCAAAAAATTAAGACCCTCCCTCCTCAAAAAAACCCAACCCAACAACCAAAACAAACCCCAACCTAACAAAAAACATATATTCAGGGTCATTTTACAACATTTTTTAAACCTCAATTATAACAATTTAAATACATAACTGCAATAACTAAAGACCATTTCCGCATTATAATAGAGTAAAAATAGAAGAAAATGTAGTATATTAGCATAGACCCATATAGATCCATGCAATCTTTTGAATAAGATGATAAAGCTTTTAATCATTTAAGCTTGCTGCTCCATTTCATAATCATTTTACACATCTATTTAGTAGTCCTGGGTGCCTATATTTATTTGATAAAGTAATATATTCTTCCATTTTCCTCCTAACCCTCTGCTGCTCTTTTTACATAGCGATTAGGAGAAAAGGTATAAAAATGGATTTCCATGCTCACTGACCAGAGGTGAAGAAAACGTGCATTTAAATAGCAGGATGGAGGATACAGGATAGAGACCAGGAGAAAAGAATGCAAAATGCTAGAAAGTCATCTAGGAGGTGTTTTAAGACTCCATCACTAGCAGGTGTTATTAACAGCTTAGTTATATCAAGCAAGTGCTAGTTGTATCTGATTCTGTTCAGAAGCAGAGGGATGGACTGGATCATTGCTGGAAGCCATTTTCAGACCTATTCCTTGCCATTTTTCATGAATATAAGTTTTAGGATAGATTCTACCTTCTTAATTACAGCAAGATATGGTTTCAAATGAATGAATATGGCAACAGAGATATTGCACATAAGACTAAATCCCATTTAAAATATAGTCTTTTATAGTAACAAAACATGTATATTTGGTAGCAGTATGAAACCTCACAGATCTTATTCACAATCTTTCTTGTTTTGTTTTGTTTGGGCTGCCTTATGTGTCATAGCTAGAAATCCTTGATCACTCATGCGAAACCTAGACTTGAAATTCTTCATTTTCAGAAAGCAATGATGTGCTGTTTTTCTCATATACTAGAAAAATGTTAAATGAATGGACCTGTACAGGTTTCATTTGAGTGAACCTATGACAGCTACAACTGCAGTACAGTTTCAAGCCTGACAACACATCTGTATATTTTCAAATGTTGTAGTCTAAGGAGCATCAGCATGTTTTTTCTTTCCTTGTTTTCAGATTCTGATTAACTATTTACCTCTTTCTTCCACAGTTACTTTAACACATTTCAACCAGAATTAGCAGAACAGTCTTCACAATAAAACGTGCAGATTTATTCTACTTCCCTGAATGCATTAGAATGAACGACAATTTTCAATTGACTTGTATGTCTTTCCTATTACACATATAACAATACCATCTTTCAGGATAGTTTCTGTCTCTTTTCTATGCCTCCATATCCAAAATTTATAATAGGGGTAAACTCCTTCCAGATACTGTCTCTGATGCTGGATGGACAGGAAACAAGATGACAGGATCTGGCATGGTGGATTCAAAACTTCAGGTCTCCTTCTACGGGAGAGGTTTTCGTGCTGCATACTCTGAGTGACAAAAATTCAATCTTGCTTATACTACTGGAAAGCCTTTAGCTGCGTCTAACACTGGATAAAATATTTTCAAAAAAAAGGTATAACCAAGCAAAAGACACAGACTTGCTCTCTAGATAGGAAACAGAAGCAGAATACCAAATTGTTGTAAGAGATTTGCCAAACTCCAAGGCATGTGTTATGGGACACTCAATTCCTTAGATCACAGCAAAAGCTTATTTAGGCTTCTATTTGACTAGTGCAGGGTTTAAAAGCAGTTGAAATAAAATTGCAGTCAGCCATTTAATCTATATTCCAATTTAATCCATCTTCCCAGTTTCAGAGTCAGTGGTGCTTACGATCTGTTATCCAAACTGCAAAGTCATACAAGTAGATTGCCTCTCACATTTCTTTACAAAAAATTAGTTAATGTTAAAAGCCAGGTTTTCTATGTCTTAAGGAAAACTTCCCAAGCACAAATGTAATCTATGTATTCATGTACATATATACATAAATGTGTGCATATGCGTGTAGAAACTACTGGTTCTTCATATTAATTTTTTCTATATAAAGATTATATATTCCCTTCAAAGGTTCAGCAGGATCTAATGTCTTTTGAGCAGAGATGAGTCCAATACCCCTACTATATAAAAATGAAGTTTATGGACAGCTATAGTAAGGTCACTTGACATACTTTGAACAGGTAATTAAGTTTAGAGAACTATTTAAGCATAGAGATGTTAGCCTATTTCTGGGATTAGTTAGTTATCTTTCAGAATTTGATAAGGAATCTTTGAATACTGTTGGACAAGAATTTCTTCCAACAACCTTTGGACAAGTAAAGGTAAACAGTTTTCATGAAGGGATTAAGTCCAAGGATTCTCTGTAAGAGTGACTTAATTAAAAAGGCTTAAGAGAAGAAATGCTTTAATACAGGAATGAGAACCATTTGACCCCTAAAGGTTGACTGAAAGTTATCACTTCTTTGAAGATGAGTGATCAATAAAAACTCAAAGGAGGAATTATCTTTAAAGAGGTCTTAGGAGTTGCTACTGGTAGAAAATAAAGAAAATAACTTGTGCTGTATGAGTTTCAGGTAATACCCAAAACATCCCACAGAAGTGCTGAGGTGCCGCATGCAGCAGTGGCTGAACACTGAGACTACACAAGTTCTTCCATTATCTGAGGACTACAAAGAATTAAATGTAGTATCTCTTAAAAATGATACATGCGTTTTCTTTCTGTTATTAGTTTGTCATTACTTACTTATGGTAGATTTATGGCAGCACACCTACTCCTTTGTTCTTAAAGATGTTGGTCATGGATTCATCTTATCTTAATGAGACCAGAAAGGAAACCAGAGCCAGCATGCTACAGTTCTGAAATATAATGATAAGGCTTGGATGTCAGTAAGTCAGAAAAGTTATATCAAAACCAAGGTAAAACCCTGGATCTCTAAGAAATTATCTAGAATATATAAGAAACTGAGAAGTTAAAAAAAACAGACAAACAAACAAACAAAAAAGTAACCAGAGGAAAAGCAATGGGAACCAATAGAAATTCATGGGACTGAATGTAAAAATATTGAACATGAGAGAAGGAAAATAAAAAAAAAGGGGAGGGACGGGAAGAGACAGAAGCACCTGGAAGCGAAGACTGTCTCTATAGATCATCTTCTCCCCTGTCTGGGAAATAGTATTTGCTCCAAGCAGCACAGATTTATTGTTTTTTTCTCTTGGAAAGCTAACTTTTCAAGAGAATTGCACTCTGGATTGGACTAAGAGAGAATGGGCTGTGAAGGGAAAATTATTAATTGAAAAGGTTATTCCTAGCTGGACTGAGAATATATACACAGCCTCTCTGTCAGCTTTTTTCTCCAGCAAAGAAGGACTAGGTTCAACTATATAGTGACTTCTAAAATTTGTCAAACAAATTTTAGTCCCCACTTTAAACAGTGGGAGTGGCAAAGGAGGAGACCTAAATGTTTCTTACATACCCTCAACTGCACAGTTTTTCCTCACAGAACAAGTAAGTCTAGATTGAAAACAACAGAAAAAACTTGAAAAAGAAAAAAAATAATAATAGAATCACAAAGTCATCAGTGTGCATACAAACTTCTCCAGCAGCAGCTTGTGAAGTAATCCTTTATCTCCAATTACATGATTTTTCCAGGGATATCTCTTTCCCATGTTGATTTCCCCTCCCTTCCCCTCCTCTCAAGGCAGAACTCCACTGCTGGTTTATTGGTCCAGCCCCAGTCACCCCTAATACACTACCTCTCTTCCACTCCTACAGCACCATCATCTGATTCTGATGGAATGACTTCAGGTCTATTTTAATGTCAGAGAATAAAAATTAGGAGGAAGAGAGGTGGAAGGTCCTCAACTTTTTAACCTACTCTCCTTTGCTGACTGCAAGCCCACTGGCCACAATGTCATCTGAGATCATAGAATAGCCCAGGTTGGAAGGTATCTCAAAAGATAATTTGGTCCAACCTTTTCATGGAAAAAGAGAGCCTCAATGAGATTATCTAGCACCTGACCAGTTGTGTCTTTTAAACCTCCAACAATGGGAACTCCACCATATCCCTAGGGAGGCTGAAGGGCATGAAAGTCTTCATGCTTTTCCATTTCATTACCCAGGGGAATACTACAGAGATCATAGCTATAATTATTTCCTTACTCAGGATACATTAGCTATACTACTCCAAAAGAGTCCAAAGAGGTACATAATAACAATAGTATTTCATCATACTAGGGATAGAGTCTTAAATTAAGCAAAGGAAATTATACAAAGATGACATTATTTTTCTTGTTCTGATTTATCACTAGGTGTAAACAAACAGCTCCTTCTCCTCTAGAGATGACTACACAGAGAGGTTATAATGTGTAATATTAAGGTATTAAATCAGATCAGCTGACTGCAAATAACCAGCAGTCATCCAGAAAATTAACATCTGTCTGTTACTTTTAAAAGTAATTTTTAAATTACTTATTAAAATTTTAATTTTATTTAAATAATTTTCATTTAAATTTATTTATTAAAATTTAAATTTTTAATTTTAATTTTATTTAAAATTACTTATTAAAATTAAAATATTAAAATTATCAAAAATGGTTCTATTATTTTCTAACTATGTGAACATAGATGATTCGCTTCACCTGTTTTTATCTCAGTCTTCTCCATGAGGTAAACTAAGAAACATAATTTACTACTTCTGTGAAGAACCAAGATACCCGAACAGGGTTGTTCCCCCTAAACTGATAAGTAGTTTTAATGATTTTAGTATGTTTGATGTTCTTTTCCAGAAGAGAAACACCTTAATGTTGTTGGGTTTTTGGTTTTTTGTTTTGTTTTGTTTTTAAATCATTCAAAGTCTGAAATCAAACATATAATAAGAAAAATCTGAGATTTGAAATTTCTGTTAGATTTTTGGAGCTACTTGGTGGCAGTCAGGTACATGTCCTTCAATAATCAATAAGATATCACTTCATGTTTTGGGGGGAAACCCCTTACTTCTTATAAAGTACTTATATGACCTTAAAAAAAAAGAATAAAAACCCAACCAACCGAAATACTTTAAGAGTAGTTTTGCCTGAATGCTTTAACTTGTTTCCTTTTGGAAGAATCAGGATTTCTGTCATCCTTTCTACAGACAAATAGAAACTTTCTCTATGGGACCATTTGTGGGTCTACTGCATATAATTACTGAACTTTATTGATATGGTTTTGTTATTTTCTTCAAATGAGAAAGAAAAATTTATTTCCATTTTCAAAGGCTAAAAAACCCCATTAAACTATGTCCACAAGGAATCTTATTTGTCATGCCTTCCCTGAAAGTTTGGGAATATAATAATACACTTTTTTAACTGCAAAATGAATTAGAATTAATAAGGACCCTCTCATTAAACTTTTCACTAGGCAAAAAGGAAAGAAAGGAAAACAGCAAAGCACCATTCTGTAAGATTACAGCATAATGTCTGCCAGAGAAATGAACTCCAGTAAGTGATCGGCTCCAAGATGGTGAGATCCCAGCTGTTCACCCATTCAGATCAAACTGATGAGTGTGTAGAAAATCACGCAACTGAGCTGCCAAACATTTCCCACTGCTCCAAGCACAGAGCCAACAGAGCTGCTGAAACCATAAGGTGATGCTCAAAATGAGCTCATTCACAATGTGCTTCTCTCTTCCTCTCGGAGTGTGTGAGAAAGCATATATTTCAGCACTGAGAGACTTCAAGACACAGAGAGAGACAGAGATAAAGAAAAACTAATTAAGCTCTCTGTATGCTTGCAAGCATTGCTAGTCATTGTAAACAACAAAATATCTTGCTCACCAGCCACATTTCAAAGAGTCCCGGAGGGCTACCGCTATCACCCACGTAGAAGAAAGGAAGGAAGACTGGAATTGTGACCACCTGCATTCCCTATTTGCAGTGGAGAGATGCGACGTAAGGAGGAAGGAGATGAAGGGAAACATTGCATTAGATTTCACAGTAGAAGGACTGTTAGAACAAACTGTTAAAAAGACTGGTTTGTTTAGTGCTGTAATCAGAAGTCATGCTAATAGACATCATCTTCCATAATCTTCATGTGATCTTCTCTAATTTTCTCCCCTTTAATGCTACTTAAAACAGTTATTTTAACATCTTTTGTAATTTCTGGGTTTTTTATTGTATGCATTTCCCTCCATAGGAAAAACCTATCACTTTACGAGACTGTGGGCATCATCTTTTCATTATTTCCTAACCTTTGAACTCTTGCCTTTATGTAGATTTCAGAGGCCATCTCTGCAGCTCATTAGAACGGCAATGAGTGAAGAAAACTACCTTCAGACAATAGCTGAAACTCATAATTTAACTCATACAAGGCCTTATATCTTTTGTCCTTTTCTTATTTATAGCAGTTCCTTTGCTACAAATCTCTTTTTGTGCTTCTACTTTTCTAACACTGAAAAAGTTTAAAAGAACTGATTTTTTTAAATTATACTTGAATGATAGGTGCATTCTGCTTATCTGCAAGAAAAAACTAACAATTATCCTACCCCGCTTACATGGAAGACAAACAGAACCACTTAGAGCTTTGCCCCAGAAGGTCAGAGAATCCAGGCCATTATACAGGAATCTCAGATTTTCAAGACTGTATCTCCTAGTTCTCTGCACTTACTCGTTAAGTACAGCACTGCTTGTAACAGGGAGGGAGATATATTTATATAGGTACCAAAGCTTTCCTCAGTCTGAGGAAAAAAAAAAGAAAACCCCACAAAGTTACACTCAGCAATAAATGGAAAAATGTGGGGGTGGGGGGTTAGGGTGGTTAGCCAACTTTTGTTTGGAAATTGGCTGGGCAGCAGTTTACGCATGGGAGGTGGTGATTGCCTTTATGTCACTTGTTTTGTTCTCTCTTCTTCCACTTATCCTTCACTTATTAAACTTTTTTTTTGTTTTTGTTTTTTTTTAAATCTTGACTCCCAGATTTCCTTGGTTTTATTCTTCCTTTTTTTCATTCTTCCTTTCCTCTTCCCCTGTCCCACTGGAGGTAAGAGGGAGTAAGAAAGCAGTGGTATGGTTAACCCACAATAATATTTACTGAACAGCATTTTCATTACTTTAGAAATACCTAGTGTCCTTTTGATGACAGACTTCTGGTGAGAGGGAATAGAAAGTGTTATAATTCTGTATGTGTAGAGAAATACATATACTTAAAAACTGTTTATTAAAAATATACTACTTTTCACATAGAAAAGTTATTTTTGTTATATCCTAGGCTAAAATTACCATTAGAAGTTTTAATGTCTGAGTATTAAAGTACCTAGGTTACTGAAACAACACACCTCCTTCTGCCCTCTCTTTGGTTTTACTTTTGAAATTAATCTGTATTCTCTTTTGACAATGGAGAAGCATGACCATGCTTCCCCAGTTATCTTAGGTAGATCTACATAATACTGCAACTTATGATGTAGAAAACACATTTTAAGTTCATAAATTTTCATGGATGAATTCTCTACTTGCTGGGGTTTTTTTGTATTTATTGCAACAAATTGTGGAAAGAGATATCAGTGAAAGACAGCTATAACAATTTCTGCATAAAGTAATTTAAAATCAGGATGGAAGCATTTGATATATGTATGGAGATGACATCCTGCTCAAATTGCAAAATAAGTAGCTGCTAACAAATGGAAAGTAAAGACAAATGAGACACTTCAAGGAAAAGTGTGCTTTCCCAAAACAGAGAAAACTTACATTGACTTCACTCAAGGTTTTACTTCACTAAAGATTGCAGCACTAGCGTCTACAGACATTACTGAGAGCCTGTTGAGATACAATAGTGGGGAAAGTTTGGAAACTAGTTAAAGCAAATCCTGTTTTCATTAGTGAAACCACCACTATTAGTAGTGAGATTGCACAACTACTTTTTCAGTAATTGACATTAAAGAGCTTCGGAGTTTTGATTTTTTGTTTGCTTGTTTTAATCTAAGCAGTCCCATCCCTCAATTTTATGTTACAAAAATACAGAAATACGGCTTGTCTCTCTATATTCTTTCAGCACCAATGCAAGTTTTTCCACATATTCTGAAAATTAAAGGACAGGAAATTTTCTCTAACTCCAAAGTAAATAATAGAGTTAAATGTTCTTTTTCAATATAAGTATTGGTATGAAAGAACAAAGTAGAAACACGAGAGATGACAGAGAAACGTGTAACTAAGATGACACAATTCAAAGAATGCATAGTAGCCAAAATATGAGAAAGCTTACTAAGAAAACTTTCTAGCCAAACATGCACAATGAAATTTAGCACACTGGAAAAAAACGGTTAATTGAAACATTTGATAGTTGTGGCTGTTGCATTAATTCTGTGAATATTTAATCACTTCCCCTCTAGTCATCTAATTTCTGCTGCTTTTCCACAAAATAAATACTTCCCAAATTTCCTTTAAGGAGGTTTCTTATCTTCCATTGCCATGATGTTTTTCCCCCTTTCAGTATCCTGTGTATCTTAGGATGCAACATAATCCATTCTTCTCTATAACAGAACGCTTTACCATCAGATTTAATTCACCTGAAAGGAAACTGTCATTGCACTAAGATCATAATCCTATTTGACTTACATGATGCGTTTCAGTTGGTGTTTTATTTTCATGGAGGGGAAATCTCTTTTTATGAACAAAAGCCTTCCTCTCTCTTCTTCCTCTATGTCAGCTGCTATTCAGTAATTTACATGCATGTCCTGGTCTCAGATTTTTTGCAAAGCAATATCCTGCAGTTACATGAAAAATACTGTTACCACATTATTAAGGAGAATAACAACTTTAACACGGGGACTGAACCTGTTTTTCTCATTGTTGTGAGGGGAAGGTAAATTTAAAATCATGTTTATTTTGTTTCCTATGCCCCACTAAAAGATTATTTCATTTACTAATATTTTTACATTTACTACTGTTTATTCTCACTCAATTGCTTGAAGTACATATTATTTAGACTTATAAATTACATGACTCCAGACGATTCTGCTATTTAGCTTGCTCTCTTTTGTCTCTCCCTTCCAGTTTTCGTACCAACAGCGCTGAACCCAGCTGTCCTTATAGCACAGAAGAAACATTAAAGAAAGAGAAACTAACTTCATTTCTTGTCCAGGAACCCCATAAGACAGAGAAATATAAGGGAACAGTGGCAATTCTCCTTGAAGCCAGACCCAAGTGAAATTTCCTAGGATAGCGGGTTGACCTCTTATTTCAATTTTTCATCATTGCTGCACAATTTTGACAAAAGTAACTCCTCAGACTACATAAAAGTGCTCTACAGAGGACAGTCTGAGAATCACCGTCCTAGATTACTGGCAAATGACAAATCCATGCAATTTGAGAATTCTATTTCCTTAGAGAACTTTCTGCTTTCTCTTCATTTTTTTAATTTGTGTTTTTACTCCTAAACCTCTTCTTTTTATATATATAGTTCCGTGTATTCTTACTTTCAGTTCTAGGGATCACTATTCTGTTCCAAAATAGAGCCTCCACAGAATAAGACACATGCCACAAATTTTCACACACATAAGCAATTTGTTAAATCTGGCAACACTAAAAATCAAGATCTGACAGTTTTCTAATCCTTGTGCTTTGTCACATAGGTCAAGTTTGATGAAGACAACTGGAACATTACTACTAGTGAGAACAGCGTAAGTAGCACTAGACAGAGGAAAACAGAGGATAACCTTTCAAATAATAAAGAAGAACTTGGAATATGATGACATCAAACTGAAAAGAGAAAAAAAATTAAGTAAAATACCCTAATCAAAATCTTGTTAATAGGTTTGGGAACATCAGTGTAAAATTTTTTTCAAGTCCCCTAATTCTTACCAAGAAAAAAAGAAAAAAGAACTTGAACTCTGGGAACATGCATCCCACAGAACCCATCAAGCACACAACCAAATTACAGTCTTATCCATCACACAGCGAGTCACACAATTGGGAAGACACCTTTCTGAATCCCATAATTTAGAGATACAGTGATGTAATCATTTCAGCAAGTGAAAGAGGGAGTTTTGCTTCTATCAGACACAATTCAAGAAAGGCCAAAAATATCAAGAGAGAGACTAATCAGTCTTTGCAAGTGGTCCTGATTCAGGCGTTGTGACTCTTCACTCATTTGATGGGGAAGCTTAAGCTCTCTGCCCTTTCACATAGGGTGTGAGCCAGCATTTAGTAAACCCGGGTTGCTGTTGGACTTTGTTAGCTTTCTCACAGGGACTGGTGATGGCACCCTATATCCCATTGATAATGCGGGCAAGCCAAAGGTGTCCCAATGCTTCCAGACTGGAAACTGTCACCCAGCTGAATCCTTATACTACAATAGTACTCAATTGTACAAGTTTCTAGTTTTTGGGTTTGTTGTGGGGTTTTTTTGGGGGGTGGAATTTTTCTTAGTTTCTTGATGAAGCTTATCTCAGATAAAAACATTTAATTACCTTAGGTTACCAAATTTCATTCTTCTAAGATCAGACTATATTTGAGTCTTTTGACAATTCCAAAGACAACTGGCACCCAGATAAATTAAGTCAGGCTTGAACAACAACAGTCAAGAAGAAACAACAAAAGAAGTGGTATATACTGTTTCGGAGAACAAATGTTTGGGATTGCAGAATTCAAAAGAGCAAAAATAGAAGAGTCTTTTACTATGTGACATAGAAACACCCTTAGTTACAGTCCTAGAGAGCAACATAGAAATCAGATGCTATGTTTTCCAACAGAATTTTCAATTAATTCCTCAATCAGGAAAGGATTTTAGCAGCTTCCTCTGAGTACAGAAAAAATTTCGGTCCAAGTTTTTTTTTTCCCATGTCCATCTCTGCCAGGAGATGGCAGAGAAAGAATCAAATACTGAAGGCTTAGGGGAGAAATAGGAAATCAAGCTGCTCAATAACCACATATCCACTAAGACGTACAAAGCGCAGCTGACACAACTAACTAATCTGTACATTTATGGAGGGCATCCTAGATTATTTAAAAACCAGTCACTTTTAGATGAGAAGTGTAAAGTTGTTTATACAGTTTTGTCCTCATCTTTATAGTTCTCTGTTTTTACCTAGCACAGAAAAATGTTACATAGCTAGGAAAGAATACACACATGTAGTCACTGTGTTATGCCAATCCATCACTCCTCTGTGTGCTTTTTACACATGCCAGACAAATACAACTATTTATCTGCTATTTAGATTGCTCAGTGTTAGGCTGTATCCAAAGGAAAACCAATGCTCACTCTGTTCCATTAACTGCCCAAATTCCATCTCCCCTCTCCTGTTCACTCCCGTGGTTACTTTCTGAGCAGAAGTAAAGTTGTCTGCCACACTCCTGCCCTTCAAAGCACTTCAATTTACCAGTCTTTATCTATTTCTGATGCTTACAGAAGGAAGCACTTCAATGCATTTTATGGCTTTTGTGATTCCAGAATTCGCTTTATGATAATGAAATAAACCCTATTTCCCCATCATTTGTTAAGGGCATTTGGGGAAGCCTGAAGTCTGAGATTGCATTAAATAACAGTTTCTGGAGGAGTCCTAATGCTGAAAGGAAAAAAAGGGTCTTAGTTCAAATTTTGCATGCATACAGTTTCTTATTGATACATATTGCATGACTACCAGTATTTAAATTTTAACTGTAACCACACGAAACACTAAGGTTAAGCAATCAAGTGGAATCCTACAAAGCCATTCTGAGTAACTACTAAGAATCTTTCTGATATCCCGTGCAACTTTTCAAAAAATATTTGTAAGCTTTCATCTACACAAGCAAATTTAGTCCCATCAATTGTGTGTGGACCTGTGCGACTGCTGCAGAAATTTCAGATTTACTTAATTCCTCGCCCTGTCTTTTTTAAACCTTCAAATCTTCCATACAAATGTGATCAGATTTAAAATAACATATTGCATACAATGTAATTTCTGTAATATGTGAACCTGTTTCACTCCCCTTTTGTAGTCAGTTTCTCTAGTTTCTTTTAGTTAGAAAGAGCATTATTTATTTTTAAAAGTTTGTCCTGAAGAGTCATTTCAGGAAATTGCAACATTGTCTCTCTTTCAAAAATAGTATTATTATTACTGCCCACATTTATAACCAGACTGAAATACATTTTGAAGTCATTGCAGGATTGAAAATCCGCTTGACTGTTCTTGTCCTTATGAACATTTATTTTCTTAGATACTGTGCAATCTTAAAGTTATTTGGAAAAGACTGATCTTTTCACATATGAAAACAGAATTTCATACAGAGCTTCAGAAAGCAGTGAGGGAAGGTTGCCTAGCTATACCTATTGCCTCAATATCTAAATGATGCAATAGAGAAAGAAAAAGGATATTTTAAAATAAAGGTAGTTTGAGTTTCATACATGTGATTTATGGCGAATTTTATGATCTAAATTGATTATCAGCATTGTAACCATTAACATACTAAATACAACAGTTGCAGGCAAGACTACTCACAAAATTTAAAATATACATGCAGTCCAGTAGTCCTTACAAGCTCTAGCTTGAATATCATCCTGTACAGGAGGAAGAGCATTACCAGTAAGTCAGGTATCTTTTCTGTCAGAGACTTTTCCTCCTAATCAGGCACTCATTGGATTTAATGTGGAAATGCCTTTGATCTGAATATTTATTACTAAAAGCTATCCTTTCTTTCACTTATTACTCTGTCAGACTGTATAACAACTCAAATGGGCCTTAAAGCCAACATACCAGCCCAAAGTTTGACAATTCCACCTAAAGTTGCACATGCAGCCCATCAGTGTTTACACAATGAGGTCAGAGAAATATGCAAATTATTTAAGAAAATCAGGGGGAAAAAAACAAACCCAAAAAAGACAACAGCAAAACCAAAACCCACACCAAGAAAACCAAAATACAACTGCTAAGTTTCATTTATTCTTTTCAAACCTATGTCAGACTGATTAGTCTCTTAATAGTTTAGGATTAAATAGCAACAAGCATAGTATCTGAGCAGAAATCCACACAGGGCACACTTGTATCTCTGCAGAACCGCTGACACCAAATAAACAAATAATCCTGAAACTCAAACCTTGTTATATTTCTCTTTGGATTTCTGTTTGTTTTATTTAGAAGTCCAAATAGGGGCTATTTGCTTCTTATGTTTTGGAAATTTAAAAGATAAATATACACAAAATAATCATCATCGTAAAAAAAATTAATCAATTTGTCTTATGCTACTCTTCTGATTGTCTCTTCTCAAGGTCTATTTTCATCGTGATAGTTAAGGTGAACTAGCTGCACAGTAACAGAGACCAGAATATTAATAAATGACTTGGAACTAGTTGTTTAGGTCACAAAGTTATGAAATTACATCTTTTCTTTGTTATTCTAGTTCTCCCTTCCAGTTCCATTTTATTTATTTTCTACCCCATTTGTTTTCAGACGAGACCAGAACACAATCCTGTTTCAGAATATTTTGGTTAGCGACAGAATCCAAGCCTAGTTTAAACCCAATACTATATAAATTAAAAATACACTGATCGTGTTGAAGTTAAAACCCATATTGCTTCATCTTCAAGCCTATTGTCCCAATGTTATTTCCTAATCAAAAGCACGGTTACAACAAGAACAGAAACTGCAAAAAGCAGAAAAATATAATAGTTAAAAATGCAGGAAATGGCTTTTTTTAAAATAAAAAATACAACAAAAATGCTCCCTGGAACAATAAAAAGGTGCAAGATGAAAGCATAAGAGCAGATAATCATAGAACAGAAGGCACAGCCAAGATTATGCATATTTGCTAACAGAGAAAATCTTTCACTCTGACCAAAATAGCTAAAAAGTGTCTACATCAGGGTCAAAGCTCGTTTAATTTTACTCCCAAACAGTTTTGAAAAAAAAGAAAAAATATGGCATCTTTAAGAAGGGAATGCTTGAACTCTCTGTTGAGGTCAGGTTTTCTCTTTTGGCGTACTCAACAACTGTGATATTCTGATCTGTCAGTCTGGCTGGGAAAAGATAAAACAGAGTACTTAAGGCAGACCAGCAGTCCAGCTTGATACTAGTTAAAGTACTGATTAACCTCTTGCTTTGTATTTTGATAGGTTAAAATTAAAAATGTATCTAGTTTCCAATATCTTATCAGAATAAAATTTTGCAATAACAGGAATCCCAAACATATTTACATATCTAAACTTTATTTCCTCCTTTTGACTGGTACTGATTAAAAATAACTCAGATTCATGGCTTTTGTTGGAAGACATATAATTTTCAGCGACATCAAGAAATAGATGTCTTTGTGCTTTTAAAAAAAATGTGAGACCTTTCAAGAAGTAATTTTACTACAAAATATCACCCTCAGGCTCTTTGTAGGACAGTACAGCAATTAATAATGCTTTGTTATTGCATATGATATGATTTACGCTCAACTCTAATGACTTACAATCCATTTATTTTTTTTTGGCAGTATGAGCAAATTAGCTCTGTTTTCCTGGCACAATTAGTTGCAAGTCCTTCATTTTCATTCTGCTGAAAACTGAAGGACAAATCAGTGATAACAGAATCAAGCACTTGGGTAGTCAGCTAAGATTGTTGTCTAGGAGCAATTTATCATGTAAATGGTGTCTGCTTTGTTTTATGGAAATCTGAAAACAGCTTTCTGCATGATTGAAGCCTTTGTCAATGAAAACCCCTTCAAAATGTGACAAATGTTTCTTATCTCTGGGAGATGCTGAAAGGACTTAAGTGATAAAAACTATATATACACTTACTATTTTTATCCAGGGCATACACACATACAGCATTCTGAGGATTTAGCAGCCCTGCCAGAAATATAAGATTTTCTCTATATTGAATCAACTTTATTTTAGGGGGAAATCAGTTCCATTCCGGAGGATTCAAAAAAGATTCTTTGTTTTACCCACACTAGGTATAAATATTAATTACCATCATCATAAATAAACAAAGCACAGTATGAAGTGGTTTCCCAGAGAAAAATGAAGTGTATTACAGATGATTCCGAAGCCTTTTTTGAACGTGAACTGCAGCTTATTAATTGTCACATTTGTCACACACCTATGTATGTCAAAGAAGTCACTTGCAGGAACTCATTATCTCACAGATCTCCTCCTTCCCACTCTGCCAATCTGCAGTCATTTTCCATTGCATGTCATGGCTACATTTCAGATCCCACAGGCGAATTATGACATATATTCCACTGTGAATAAACGATATCAGGATATGACTTTACATACCTTATAACACAGACATGCTTTTTTAAAAAATGAAATTGAAAAAGTCTGCTTCACAGAGTCCCTTCAAATACATTTAGCTGATTGCTCATTTAAGGGAATATTCTTTAACCATCTGGGATAAAAAACATGTTACCCATAAGCTGAGTATGAGAGATACATGAAAAACAGTTTCTAAGAACAGTGGCATCCAACACAAACCTAAATTCAGCAAGCAATACTCTGGAATTAACCAGAATTTCGCACCTTCTGCAATACAGATGATGCAAAGCATTCATTTTCAACAGAGGCCACCATATTTTAAAACATGAGTGAGTTCTACTGGCAAATGAAATACAGCTTTAAATACCCCATTCATGTTCTGTTTGCTTGAAGAATCAAAGATCCACAAAAAGACCTATTTCTTATTTTGCTTAACCTATGCAAAAACATTACTATTATTCAAGTGATGATAGAAGATAAATCTCAAAATAAGTCTGAACTCATTCTTTTTAACTCAGCTTTCCTGAGTTTCTCTCACTGAACT
>KZ507037.1:18904-40895 GCA_002844005.1 Limosa lapponica baueri | reverse complement strand
TTTGGTTCTAGAACACATAAGTTTTGAACAGACTCCTCTTTGTTACTTCCCCCCACACACACTATATCCAAGTTACACTTCATTTTAAAATTCATTTTTTTCCTTAGCTTCCAATATATTCAAGTTTGATAAAACCTAATGAGTTCAAAGGCAGTCAGATTAAAGTGTGCATTTTTGACATAAGCAATCTTCTTTAATAGAAGGCACTTTTATTACCAACTTTGCATTCACTTTCTGTGCAAGAAGAGAAAGTAATTTTAATTTCAATGGGTATGGATTTTAATGGCACTCTCTAAAGCTTTACCAAATCTCCATCAGCCTGATAAATTTGGTCAAAAGGTTCATAGAAATGAAGTCCCAGCAGAGTGATAAAATTTGCCTGGATTACATACTAGTCAGAAAGAGTATTTTTGTATTTTCTTTAACATTTCAGCAGAGATTTGATTTCCCCCCTCAGGTTAGTATAACTAAAGAGACTGGGTGATGGGTTATGAGTTATCAGGGACAGGGTTTCTGGCTCAAATTGAAAATAACGGTGGACAAAGGCTTCTCAGGTAATTGAGTGTTTATGCCTGCAGCTGTATTCTGTTCAAACTTTATCAGACTGATAGTATCTCTAGATAAACCCTCTTAGTAAACCATTTTCATAATTTGGAACTCATCTGCACTAAGAACAGACTGGTAGCCAATTGAAATGTTTTTCATTAACCTGAATGCTCTTCTTCTGGTAAAATTTCAAGGTATGAAAGAGGGGAAAACACTTTAGAATAATTCAGTTAAAAATATTCCTTAATAATGCTAAAGAATACACTTAACACATGTCATCAAGTAGCTGTTGGGAGAATACTGCCACAGAACAACTTGTTTTTAAATTCAAAGAAAATCAGAGCTAATTAAACCTTTAAGGAACAAAATATAATGGGTTTTGATCAAAAATATAAACAATATTTTTTCAGTTTTTGTTATTCTTCCACCTAGCTTTATCCCAAACATTACTTATCTGAGAGAAGCTCCAGGGGAAAAATGAAGATAGAGATATATATATATAGCTGAAATCTTTCTGTATCAAACACTACAGCAACACTGCTTATTTGAAATGCTCTGTTGTTCTTTAATGAGTGGGTAAACTCACAGAAGCTGCCTGAGGAAATTTTAAATGAACATTAAATACTTCCACACTTTTAAGCAGTAAAAACAAAGCTTGGAAAGCCTGATTTATTTAAAGAAAAAGACAAATGGGTGTTTATATGGTCACCCAAACAAACACCCCCCCAGCCCTAATGTATTGCACTATTACTAAAAGTGAAAATAAAAATGAAAAAAATCCTATGTGTTCCCCTGATAATTTTTTTTTGCAAGTGTGGTGGTTGAGGCAGGAAGATAAAACTTATGAAGAAAGAAAATACTGTTATGCTATTTCACAATAGCATAGAGATTCCACTTGACAAATTCTATTGGGTTGAAAATGCACGAGAGTATGAGTTCAAATCATTCCACATAGAAGCTGATAACTTTGCATTTCATGTATACTGGGAGAAACAAACGAATGAAAAAATCCCTGTCTTTAGAATTTGCTATATTTTAAATGCACTAGAAACATTTTAATACTTCATTTCAAAAACAAGGGATCATAAAATGATGCTCTTTGAGCACAACAAAAGATATCATTAGCTCAGTGACTCAGTTTTTAAAATCAGAAGATAGCAACATTACAATCTAGTCTAACCTCCATTTTAATGTTGAGGATAAGATTTCAGCCCGTAATTCCTTCATCATATACATGACTTCTGTTTTCTTTACTATAAAGTACCTCTGTCTTTAGTGCATAGATCCCAGAAAAGACACACATAAACATAAACGTATTGCAGGCTTAAATTCTGATCTCTGCCTTTCTTTCAAGGTACGAAGTAGTATCAGAAAGTTAGGGGTGACGGCTTTTCCATTGCATAAAATTGTCATTTTTAGCCATGAACAGAAACGTGGTGTGGTAGACGTTCAATTTAGAGTAACTGTAAAGTTTACTGTTCAGTGAATTATATTTTTTTTTATGAATCTTAGAGGAAGTTTTGAATTGCACTGGCAAAAATAAAATTAAATCTGCAGTATATTTCCCTCTTACTTTGAAAGTTATGATGGCTATAAGACATTTAAACTGCCTAGTGTAAACTTTAAGGAAATAGAATTTGGGGCTAAAGGAATATAGAAATATAATGAGTAGATAGTGAATTAATATCAGCACCCTATTTATATAAAGTTGTTCACATTTGTACACAGTTTTTATTATTTTCTCCCATATTTCTAAAAGATGATAAGATCAGGACCCCAAGGTGATTGGGACCTTATAAACACATTGAAAGGACAACTACTGCAGAGCCCACTGAAACTACAGAAAAAAGTCAAAGAAAATGGGGGTTAGAAATTGATGCAGATCATGTTAGAGAGCAGTAAAAACGTGCCAAAATTAAACTCTGATATTCTAAGCCACAGTGCACTGCCCTATTCATTGAACCTGCTTAAATTTAAAACAATTAATTTTTCCTCATTTCAAAGAATCTTTTAGCTGCTTAAAACACACAGAATATGGAGAACTGAACAGCATGAAACCACTCTAAACACATTAAAATTAAAATATAAGGCTTTAGTTTTAGTTCTATGACAATTAATGCTTTGCAGCTTTAGAATTTCATCACAGTATATTAATCACGCTGTAAAAATACAAATTAGCTCTTTAGTATAGAAAAATGCTTTCTAAAATGATTTTAATAGTAATAAATTTCCTGTCTATGGTGTTTTAATTACATGTCTTAAATTCCATGAATCTGTCTTATTCAACATTCACGCTTGTGTTTATTTCTATTTAATTCTTAAATAAAAGTCCTGAATACATAGAAATGTCATACATGGAATAACATTGCTCTTCATAGTACATGCACTGTCCTATCAGCAAGTCAGGACAATGCTTTATATTTATTGTGATGAATAGGACAACATATTTATCATTATAAAGGTCATAGTTTTTGCCAAGCAATCTTTACCCCTCAGCCTGATAGATTGGCTGGTGAAGACTATAACTTTAGACAGCATTGCACTTTCCAAATGACGCTCAATACTGAGATAATAAAGTGATATGTGAGCAGAGCACAGGCAGGTCTGTGAGGCAGCAGCAGGGTAAAAGGTAGCCCAGGAAAAATCCAAGCAGGCTGCGGAAACAACAGAAGATATTCAGAAAAGGTGAGAGTATTGGAAGAGGTGCAAAAGGTAGAGGGATGACAGTCGACATTAGTAAATAAGTCTGGCGAGATGCACAAAACTAGACAGGTTTCCAAGCAACACACCCCCTCACCGCAGATGCTGGCAAGAGTGCAGAATTAGAAGATACAGTGGAGGGAAATACTTACTACAAGGGTACTAATCACAGTCAGCATTCAGAAAGGTTTGATTTATGTGATGCTTGAAGAAAAAGAGATTTATCCTGATCCTGGGGAAAACTGCTCAGAAAAGATCTACAATGACAGCTCTGTCACAGACTTATACTTACCTGTATATTTTAACTCAAATATCATAAATAATAAATGTTACTAAGGAATTTCAAATGCTCATACTTTGAAACATAATTAAAATATGCATAAAATACTAAGCATTAAACTATTAACTGCTTAAGTGTGTTGCACACATACACACACAAGGAAGTAGAGAAAGAATTAAGCTGAGAAAGTATTAATTTGTTGAAATAAAATAGCACTTCTGTTAAACCACCCCTTAGCTACATTGTAAGTGCATGTCTAAAAGACTTACCCTAAGACAAAAGATAATAACCAACAGTGAGCACTCCTAGCATCTTAGAAAAGGTAAAAATACCATTTAAAAAAACCTGCCAGCCCTACACGAACTTAACAAGGGAGTTCTCACCCAGTAATCATGTTTCAGCAAAGGAGCAGTATTTGCAGTATTTAATAGCTGAGGAGCAGCGGCTATCTAAAATGCTTCAATATTTCAAGAACTAAACTGCTATATTTTAAATGCTGTGTTAACTAATGGTTTGGTTTTCGTCCCTCCGATTCACTGCTGTATTTCTGCTACTTCCCTCTCATTCTACTGCAGGAACATCATTTTTCAATAGCAGGTACCCTAATCACCTTAATGGTACAGGATAAGCCTGAAATACCATCATGCAGTGCGTACAAGAGGAAAGGGATTTTTTGGGATTAGCCGGGATAATGCTACAGGATCCACTACTGGGAGAAATCCACTGTTTCCTAACAGACAAGAGCTGCTCAAACTGTGTCCAGTCAGTACTTTGATAGTTTTCTACAGGCTAATGGACAGAAGATGGAGCCTGGTAAAACTCCAAAAAAAAAAACAAACCAAAATAAAAACAACCCCATAGGAACAAAAAAAAAAAAAGACACATTGTGATATGGAGAGTAGGAACTACCTCATCTGTTAGTAAACATAAGCGATCCAAGCATGGCACTGGCCTTCAGAGAAGGTTTTTTGTTTGTTTTTATGAACACTGAGTTTGGTCAGGTTAAGTGTTAAAGTGAATTGCTACCAACTCTTCATACATTAAGGAGACCCTCCCCAACATCTCATTGTTCAGCCCACACGCATCATGCACTGCAATCTTGGCCAGAGATTCAGTTCAGCTGTAACGGCACCATTAACATACAAACTTAAATATTTATTCATTGACACACACCATATAAGTAACGCTCTCAGACATGGACAATTCCCTGGTTAAATAAAACTACTTCATGGCTTGCTGACTCTGCCACTGCATCAGTCATGCGTATCTGTGTCAATCAAAGCAGGTCAAGGACCTGAGTGCATTTTAGGGATCTGCCTTCCCACTTCACTTGGGCTGACAACTGATTTGCAAGATACATTTTGCCTCTCCTGCATATCAAGATTACAAGTTACATTAGAGAACAAGCAGAATAGATTTATGATTTGGACAGTACAAAGGGAAAAAAAAATGATGGAGTGGAAGAAAGCGGTGAGAAAGATGAACACAATTATGAATTTCCTCTCAGTTCCTTCTAGATGCAGGGAAAGATGTTCAAAGTCCTAGGACATTTAAAAGAAAAAAAAGATCATAAGTGTACGAGAAATAGCTAGTTTTATACAAAATAATGATAGAATTAAGTTACTAGAAGTATTTTGAATACTTTCTCTGTCGGTTGTAACGAAAAAATTATAGGGAATTTTATGTTAAAAGAATCCTTTTTAGACAAGTTAAATCACCAGAGGTTTTACTTGTAGAGTTTGGTCATCTGGTAATTTCCCTGTGAAAAGTTCTTGTTTATGTAATGTTTAATGATGGCTACACTAAAATCATCAGCTAAAGATAGGTCCAGCTCAAACTCAGATTTAACAGTTACTAAGCATCATAAAATAGCCTTTTTCCCCCCATACTCAAGCTAGAAACTCGCTTGAAGAGAAACACCTTCCATTTTTATATGTGTTTATTCTTACCTGTCAGCACAATTGAGCCAAAGCCTTGCAGGTTTTAACAATTCAGGTTAGTGTTTCTTCTGGAAAACTTAAGGCTTGTATACAAACAAACAAAACCAGAAAGGAACTGCTGAGTTTATACCAAGGCTGCACTTTTCTTCAAATCATCTAGTGACAGAAAAATCTCACTTATTACTGTGATTTACATAGTCATTTATGCCAATTGATGTGAAAGATGACTGTTCTGATTTGATAGCATTTTACATCAATTTTCACTTATTTTGTACCAGCTAAGTGACTGTGTAAGGTTCAGGGCAATGACAGGCAGGCCCACTGGGCACTGATGAATTTGTATAATCTCAGGAAAAGGATTAAGCAATTGACCTTGCAGAGAAAGAAAGAGATGGTCTTTCTGGTTTGTTTATTTATTATTCTTTTTTTTTTTTTTTAAATACTTTTGATTTAGGCACCGCCTGGTCCACCTAAGAGTTGGTTTTGCTACTCAGAAACGAATGGGGCATTTACAAGCAGCCAGAACAAGTTAGCAGTACCTGGAAGATAGACTCAATCACAAGTTTTTAAAAAATGCCAAATAAATAAATAAACCAACACTCTAACTATCCTCAGAATTTTAACAAGTTGCTTCTGGAGTGACACAAGGGAACAACAGAAATAAATTGTTCTATTTATTAAGAAAACAAATAGGTATTTAGGAAATTTCTCCTATATTTATTATTGTTCCTTTGTTGCAAGATTTCATTTTCCCGTATGAGTTACTCTTGTGCGTAAGAAACATGCGTAATGGAATATTTTAGATCAGATCTGCAAATAGAGATATTTACATAAACACAAACAAAATGTGGGCAAACTGTCATTTGAATTGTTCGCATAATAGAAATCAGCATAGACATGTTCAGAAAGAAATAAAGAATTTCACAAGGAAGTGATTGTTTCTGTCTTTCTTTATGGAACTCATGATTGAAGTACATTCACCAAAAGATTTGTTTAATTATATAAACAAAATGACTCAGAATTCCTCATAACACGCTTCTGACATATTTCACAATAGTGAAGATTTACGCCTTACCTAAAGGTTCATTAACTAGCAGTGGGCATCTTCTATAGACAGTCATTAAAGAGAGAATACAATTATATCACATATACCAATAACTCCACCACTTTCTTGTCTACCATATCCTCAACCTCCTCCAAATCTAGATAAAAATCAAATAAATAAATCAAATAAATAAAATGTTTTTTTAAAAAAAAATTAAAGATTGAAAGTTTTTCTTAAAAATCAGAAACCCTTATATAGTGTATGATACAGTACAGGCAGAATTAAAATGGACTGTGTTTCCCAGTAAACCACACGATTACAAGAGACACAAATTACCAACCTCCTATAGACACAAAAATGTGCAAGGCATTTTTATCTTAATCCCTCAGTTATGATTCTGGTCAGTGAATATTAATTATATATGAGTACCAATTCATTTGATCAAACTACCTTAGATAGTACCGTTCTGAGCTAATATAGTTACAGCACTCCAAAAGATCATAAAATCAGAACAGTTAGACTTGGAAGGGACCTTAAAGATCATCAAGTTCCAACTCCCCCTGCCCTGGGCAGGGACACCTCCCACTAGACCAGGTTGCTTAAAGCCCCATCTAGCCTAGGCTTGAACACCTCCAGGGATGGGGCAGCCACAACTTCACTGGGCAACCTGTTCCAGTGTCTCACCACCCCCACAGTAAAGAATGTTTTCCTAGCATGTAATCTAAATCTCCCCTCTTTCAGTTTAAAACCATTACCCCTCATCCTATCCCTACACTCCCTGATAAAGAGTCCCTCCCAAAACCAGATAGGTTTAGATAACCAGAAAGGGGGAAGTGTAAAGACACTAAGGAAATTAGAAGGAAAATACCAAGTCTTTTGTTTGAAACATGTTCCTGAGACAACCACAAGTTTGTTTTTTTTCATTATCTTTGATATTGTAGCCAAGTCATTACTCCTAGAAGAAGGACCTTTCTAAAACTTTTTTTTCTCATTCTGATTTACTTATTCCATTTAAAAACCATGGTAACACACAGAAATCAGTGTCATTTCAGGATGATTGTTGTCCACAGCTGTACACTCTAAATAAAGTAGGTTTCAATAATTTAAAAATTCACTGCCTGAACTGACTGCTTAAAACTCTTTCATGGAAGACACAAAAAACCTCCCAAACCCAAAAATCCAAAACAACCACCACCAAACCAAAACGCCACAACCCAAACCCCCAAGAATTAGAAGACGTGATGGGAAATCTGCAAAGTTCTTTCCTAACAACCACAAAATAATCTTACAAATATTCATTTAAATTATTTCTTTAACTTGATCTGCTCTCATCTTCTTTCTCAAAAACAGTACACGGAGATGTAGGAAAAACTGGTGGAAGAATATAAATGAATACCTATTCATCACAGACTGTCTATGCAAGAAGATTATGAAGAGGATGAAAGACACAGAGAGACAGTTAAATCACTTTTCTCTACTTGTTAAGTGTTGCAACTTTTAACTGGCACTGCCTTGAATCCTCATACTTTTCTCTACCCCCTTCAGAAGCCTGCACAAGAAGCAACATTTGCCTGCAGATAAAGCATCTGAGCCCCAGCAAATAGAGAAGAGGAGAGGAAACAAACCCAAACAACAGTATAAAACCTTCCAAGAAAAAACACCAGCACCCTAGAGAACATCAACTGTGTACCTGACCAGCAGCAAAAATTAACACATCCTCAGCTCCATCGGTACTTGTCTCGCTTTTTTATCACAGAACTGGCAAATTATTATTTTCAGGTCCTGGAGACAAGGAATGAGATGGACAACATACAGCAGCCACCAAGAAACAGATCCATCAGCAGGCTGAATTCTCACCCTTGTCCTGAAATTGACTGCAAAGCAATGGGAGCTGCTGCATCTCGTTTTCACCACTTCAGCTGATCTTCATTCACACTAGGGCTTCAGCTGTCTTTTTTTAAAGCCTTCTCTTAGAATCTTGCATGCATCTGAAGGTTTCCAGATGCCATGCTTTGAGGATTTTTGAGGGTTTCTTTAAATTTTTCCCCCCACCCCCTTAGAAGTTCATGTCTAGTCTCTAAGAAATACAGCTGATGCCTGGGTTGAATTGCTGCCCCTGAGGAAGAGCTTAAATTAACTTTTAGATACTCATTATTCTGCTGCTAGGTAGGAAGGCCTCACTGCATTTAATACTTGAGAGCTAAACTCTCTAGTGTTGCTCACTTACTAACCAAATTAATGTTAGCCACTCCTGTTAACTACATTGACTGCTAGGTGCTCCTGTTACTTGAGTTCAGTAGTACCCCATCAATTTGTCACAGATGCAAGGAGCAACTTGTTAACCTTCATGTTAATAAGGATTTCTCTTTGTCACTTCCAGAAACTCTGCATCTCTACTCTACTACCCAAAGTACTCATTTCCCTCCCTCTCTCAACTACTGTGTCTTTTAGGTATCTCTTCAGGCAGACCCAACGATTTGCTAGATGCATGCAATTTATGAAACCAAAGGAGGACTTGCAGAATTGGATATGCTCTGTGCTTTCAAAAAATTTTCAAACTCTTTTTGCCCAAAGACTGCTAACTGTAGTAGTCAGTAACTCCTCTAAGAATATCACAGTGAACTTATTGCATCAGAAGTACCCCTTACCTGATTCCTTTTCTATGTACAGTTAGTGTACAAGTATAAAAGTTCTGGTAAAAGCATCAGCATAAATATCAAAGCAAAGATAACAATGTTGGAATAATGACTATGAACATTTATAAATATTCACAAGGGGTGTAGATAGACCAGGGAATCTGCAGCATACTTTCTTCTCTACAGAACCCCAGAAGATCAATACAAACAACATGAGAGCAATGGTGAGGAAGAACTTCTAGTAGTGAAGGTGTTTTGTAGGACCAGTGAAAGAAATACTTTAGAACCGACACATTGACTTCAGATAGTACAAGGTTCTTTACTGCTAAATCTGTGGATGTTAATGAGGGCCAGATTTACAATTTGTTTTCCAAATATGGAAAATTTACACATGTAGTCTGACAGATTTTTATATGAAAAAAGATTCCTTAGTCCTGTGAGAGAAACTCAGGAATATCTTTAGTGGAAAAGTTATCTGCATAGATACAAGAGGAACTGCAGGGAGGGAACCTTGTTTTTGAGCACATTTCTGAAGCCCACAGGAGCCTGGGCAGCAGCTCTACCACTACAAGCATCAGAAATAAAGGCGATGTATGACACCAGTGCTACTAGTCTACTGATTCTTTTCCTATGGATCTCCAACAGAGAATTTTTATAAACTGAGATTGTCACAAGCAAGTATGCAGCAGGCATATTTTCAATATAAATTTCAAAAAGCAAGCATGGCTAGTACCAAATGCCAGAGATTCTAAACCTTCAGGTTGAATTGAGAGAGTAAATCCACACAACCTGATTGTTCAAGAAGAGAGTCAAGTGGATTTGTGGTGAAACACAGCTTACACCAAAAGAACTTCAGTATCCCTGAACTGACTTCATTACGGTCAGAGGACTGAAAAGTCACATTTTGGGCTATTCCAGTCTCAGCTGTGTCACCTCAGTAGCATTTCAGAATTTCATGGTTGTAATTAAGAAATAAATATGAGGTCATCTGTGCATGACTGAATCCACAGTAGAAACCCTTCTAATTTACAACAAAAGATAAAGTAAATTAGGTGTTTGCTGTAGGTGACTGACTTATCATTAAAGCAAGGTTTCAATCATATCCTCTGCTGCCAGCAGCTTAGAGAAAAACAGAAAAAAGAATTAAAACGGCCTCCAATATTGGCTTTCTCTGCCTCTCAGCAAAGTGCTGCACACTTATCTAACTGTTCATGGATATAACACAATATTTGTATTTGCAGAAAACACTCTACCATACTCTACACACTCTCATACATAAAATATCTAACCAAATTCTACCACTGACAATACTGGCTGCAATTAAAAAATGTTATTGTTCCCCTCCAACCCCCAGAAAAGTCATACACATTTTGAATTGACTTCAGAACAAGTTAACTACTGGATCAGGGTTTTTAGAATTTGGGGGGGTTGTGTTTTCCTTTGCATCTAGTTTATGACTTGCATTTCTCTTGAGTCTCAGAAATTTTGCCATTACACTTGAGCAAGAGAGATGTGTCAGCAACCTAGAAACAAAAAACACGAGTTGTTTCTAAGTCCATGAACAGCTTGTTACCTGAATTATTAGTCTAGCTACAGGAATAAATACCACTCACTCTTGAAAACTGAAATCATAGAGTTTCAGATAATAAAAAGTCTACAAAAATCAGCAAAATAGTGAGAGAAAACTAACATTAGGATTCTTTTACAGATCACCTGTTGTTGATGTACCTCAAGATGTAGTGATGTGAGTTGTTTAGTGAGACCCTGCAACTCTAGCAAACAGAATTATTCAACTCTTTCAATGCTCAAGTACTGCATGTGACAGAACTTTCCCCTGGCAAAAAGGTGAACATTACGATAATCTCTTTTCCACTTACCATGACTTAGCAGAATTCATACTGCTTTTCTCAAAGCTTAAAACAAGCAGAGGAAAATCTGTACTGTTAGCAAAAAAAACAAGGTAAGACAGGAAATTATGATAAATATTTCTTCAATTTCGTAAGTTTGTGTTTAAAATAACCCCAACTTTTAATATTGTACTGTATTTCTTATTTTTCTCTGGTTACTTTCTAATGTTTATCTTTGAATTGATGTTAGTTAAGCACATATCTAATGGTTGTATTATTTAAATAATGATTTATGTTTTCTAGAAATATTTATAAAATAACAAATTGAAGATTCATTATTCCAAAACATTTTCTATCTCATGTGGATTTATTTATTTATTTATGGGAATCATTAATTGATGTGCCTGATAGCTGTTACTACTTTCTTTGAAAGCAGTTCATAGAATCATAGAATCATAGAATGGCTAGAGTTGGAAAGGACCTTAAAGATCATCTAGTTCCAACCCCCCTGCCATGGGCAGGGACACCTCTCACTAGAGCAGGGAATCTAGCTTCTCTAGAAATCAAATTCCCTAAACCCAGGTTTTATCCCTGTTGTATTCAACAAGGCATTTCCATGCCGGGCAGACTGGTGTTGAGTGAGATAGAAAATAGTGACGTTTTTAAGGTATATCAAGAGGGAAAATGAAAAAGAAGGCGCCTCAATAACTTCCATTCACTGGGGAGGTGAGCCTCCTGATTGATTGGCTTATGAATGCTTTTGATGGTAAAAAACCCAGAACATCCCACCAGCCCTCTCAACGCTTAATAACTGAAACAAAAATTTATTTATTTTCATAACAAAATAAACAAGGATACAATGTCAAAAGGGAATGAAAACCCACCACCACAGAATTCGTAGCCCAGTAACTGTGCAGGCATCTCTAATGTTGAGATCTAGGGTTACATTCCACATCTAGAAAAAAGTTCTTTGTTGGGAACAAGGAATCTAAGTCACTTCACAGTGCACTGGGCGGAGGATTAAGACTTTCAGGTTCATGGTAGATGGTTGACTGAATGTGAGTTTCTAGTATGAAACTGTAACTAAGTAAGAAAACAGAATTCTCCAATGTATAAAAAGAAGAGCAAGTAGAGAAGTGCTATTTCCTCTAGATAACAGATTAAGACTTTCACGAAACAAGAGTCAGAAAAGTTCAGGTATTCTTCATTTATGATAGACAAAATATTTTAAACAGATTAGTAACAAGCAGAGTTTTGGAAAAATGCATCTGTTTTACTTATTCAAGACAAATTTAGGTTGTAGTTTTATAATAGTCTACACATACCTGCATTAAAAGAGGTATGACAGGTTTTTTCTGCCTAGCAAAGTGAGATTAGCAAAGACAAATGAAAATTCATTGTTTCACCTTTGAAGCTAAAGAAAACAAGAGAAGAAATAAAGCACTTCTATTTTTAATTATATGAAATAGACTTCACAGCAACTTCTTTAATAGTTCTTCATTCTGTCTAAATAGAGATGCTGCAGCTGAACAAGAGTATGAACTTTGTGCAAAAATTACCAGATAATGGGATAATGCTCTATCACCCTAAAATCAGCTAGATGACTGTAATACTACCTTATTTAGGTGCATGCATTTAATAAATTTTGATTTTCATTATAATTTTACAATATTATTCTTATTTTAAGTTTACCATTCAAATTATTTTACTCTTACGCTGTGATAAATATGAGTTCAGCCAAAATGCAGTTTACTTCTCTTGCGTTACTCCCATTGTAGTCAGTGAACTAGAGAAAGATTTCCAATTCTGTCCAGTTAAAGCAAGCAGAACTAATCTACCTTGTCTAACAGTATTGCATACCTTAGATCTAATTATTCTTTTACTTCTATTCCTGTTGACACTTCAAATGACTACTATGAATAGGAGAAAAATTCTTGAGACATGTCATCAAACATAAGCTTGGTTTGCCCTATAATTTATATCTGGAGGCATATGACATACATAGGACTAAGCATTTCCATTTTTTGATCCTCTAGTCCAAAGAAGAGAAAGGTAAGTTAATCTAAACATTTTAGAACTGTTTTTCATATCTTCTTTTGAAAGCTTCCAGGAGGTGTAAGGACATAGGAATGGTGTCTTAAGTGGTTTTTTTCACTAAATTTTCAGTTCCATCTCACAGCTGAAAAGCAGTCCTAGAGTTTACAGAGGAAATAAAATTTAATGTTATGAGTTCTAATGTGACAGTAAACCAGGGTAGGTACTATCAAAATAATTCACTTTCTACTTCATAGTGCTGATATGAAGTATTTAATTAAAAGCAAGAAAACCAAACAAAACACAGTGAACAAAAGAAACATTAATTCATTTTGAATGTTATCTTTGTCAGATCTACACTGGAGGTAAAAAGGGTTGGAAACCAATATGTAGGCTACAGGTTATTTTTCCTTTATGTTTTCCTTTAAAATCACTAAAAATAGATTTTTTACAACAGTTTAAGAAACTGAATATGAAAGTACATCTGGGAAAATCTGTGTCTCAAGATGTTATCTTAAAAATTTGTGTCTCCTTTCAGAGGGCTCACAGGAAAGCAGAGCTTTTTTATAATTCTGAACATTGTTTTATTGGTCTGCAATATGAAACATAATGGTATACTTTTTCTTAATTAGGAATGGAAACAATAAACAAAGATTTTAAAAGAAATACCGTCAATAATAATTACAAGTTAACTGAGTCTAGATTAAAAATTTACAAGGAACCTTGAAGTAGTATTTGCTTTTCTGCAAATATATGTTGTTCTAATTGTGTCCTTGTATTCACATGTAGAGCTTTGTATGATAGTGAAAGATAAAATCTTTCTAAAATTGTTTAATCAAACCACCTCACTTTAGAAGAAGAATCACCTAAAATGGAGATTTTTAGACATCAAATACCAAAGCCTAGTACCATAGATGAAACAACGAAAAATCCTCCAAAATTTTCCTTCCTCCTTCTTGGAAAAATATGGCAGCATAATTTATAACACTTATACCTTCAAAATGCATGCTATGTTGCCATTGTCTGTATCATAAGACTTCACTTAGCAGAATCACAGTCCTTACGCTTCTGTCTCAGATGCTCATTATTATTATTCATGCATATGTAAAACACCCTGATATAATACCAAATTAAGCAACGATATACTGAAGTTATTTCCGGGTTTTTAAGGTCATATAAATCTTTTAAAACTCATTCTCTGTCAGAGACTGTTGGAATAAGAAATAATTTAATAAGAATGTAAACGAGAGGGCTATATACAAATTGGGAGATAAGGTAAAGATGTCTGGTAAAATCACAGTATCTCAGCTTCTGCTATGATGGTGCTAACTGACAATTTAAATTTCTGGGAAAGAATTATCTCAATAATATATTTTAAAATATTTCTATATTCTCACCCTCAGTAATACACAGTATTTAAATCTATAAAGAAAAATGATGGGCAAACATGAAATCACCATTTTCCATCCCGTTTGTTTCACTTCTTTTTACGTCTGAACTCTTCTTTACAGCTCCGCTGTTTGCTGTACTGATTTATTGAGTCACAATTGACAACATTTTCCAGGTAACAGCTGAAGTAACACAAACAGCAATAAATCCATTAGATAGCCAGATGATAAAGCATGTGAGAAAGCAACAATCTGAGACCCCTTCTGGACAACTTGCCTAACAAGACCAAAACATCAAATCCAAGATAAAGTTTACACTTGTGGCATATTTGTTCTTCTGCCTGATTAAGCCTTGTCTACAAAAAAAGATTTTGCCAAGTAAGACCAATAGTGGCATTTTAATCAAAGTCATATAAAAAAGAATATGCAAGTCACATATGTTTTTGAGATTATATGACATTAGCCTGTGCAAAGTATTTATCAGATTGCATATACTTTCCCCTTTAAAAACCATAAAAACTTGAATTTGCCATTTTCTTCTAGAAATGCAGAATTAAAATTACCTAAAAATGTTCTTTCATCTTAAAGGATTTGTAAAAGTATTTTTAGTGACAAGCACAATGGAGCCGTCTGTACACACAGATCTATACAGAGGTAGATCTTACCATTCTCAGGAAGTTCTCAGAAACTTGACTTTGCATTGTGAAGGAGCTGGTCTGAGAAAACCAGATAGCACTGAATTGCTTTATGATTTGTGACTATTTTCCCTGGAAATCATTGCAGAAGAAAACAGTGTTCAAAAGTTGACTTACCATGCTGTTATATTACCTATCTAGTTTCTCATATATATTGCTGATAGGTCAAAAAATGGCAAAGCAAATGAATTAATTTTTTATTCCTACAACTAGACACGGGCAGAGATTTGGGAGGTTTGCAGCATTACTGACCCTGTAATTCTTTTCTCAGTTGGCAGACAAATTCATGTGTCTGTAGGAGGTGCTTCTTTAATGCTAACCTAAATGTTAAAATAACTAACAAAATAAAACAAATTTAGTTATAAATAAATTACCTCCAAGTTTTTGGATGATGACAGAAGCAAATAGCAGGATCTAGACTGCAAGTAATCTAAAATAAAAGAAAACTGAATTAGCTAAATATTTTATCGTGTTAGTTGAAAGCTTAAGACAGTTATTTGCAAGTCCTGTTTCTCATTCCTGTCATTTCCAGTAACGTCTGGAAAAACAGAAAAAACATTTAAAAGTTATTTTGCTTTGTTTTATTTTGTTTTCTGGCTACAGTTTAAACCTATAAAACCCCTGAAATTTTGCTGAGTATGGTGAGAAATCCAGGTAAATTGATGAACAAATTATTTGTATTTTCTGCAGTTTTTTTGAAAAGAGATTAAGAACATTGATCTGCTTTACAGAGCGAGAGAAAAGAGAAGCCGTTTAGGGAGGACATGGCCACTCTGTGCAATCCATTCCCCCTGTATTCCTTAGCATTCATGTTGAATTAGGGCTGTAAAAGATACATGCTTGCCTGCTCCCACTATTACCTATCCATGTCTAAACCTACTTTGAATCTACTGATAGTGTTTATTCTGCAACCTGCTGTGGCCACAAATTCCACAAGTTTATTTCCTACTGAGAAAAAAAATACTGTCTTTTGTCTAATTTAATCATGTCTCCTAGAAGTTTCAGTGATTGCCCTATAGTTTTAGTTCTGTGAAATTTGGTGAACAACGGTTCTGCATTTACCACCTTCCTGATTTTGTAAATCCTGATAGTGTCCTCTTTCAGCTTTCTTTTTCTCAACTAAAAAGTTCCCCCAAAATGCTTTTAACCCAGCCAGTCCAGAAAGAATGGTAAACTGGCACACACAAAAGTACTTAAAATTGCTAGGAATACCATTTTTCTTTTTAAAAAAAAAAAAAAGAAAAACCTGAGAACATAGTTTTGATAATACAGTGACAGGCAGTGTCTGAAATTTTTAAATTCAACATTTCCAAACTCAAATCTTCTGAAATTACAGGAAAAGGATATGAGCAAAGAGAGTTAAAAGGTTGATTCTGTTTGCTGCAATTTGATTTTATTTAATTCAGGACTAGACATGCCTTCTGGCTTACAGAAGTGCAGAAACATCCAAAACAGTCAGGTTTCTACAGCTGAAGCTGGAGTGTTTTCCACTGCTCCCCACAATCCTGGTTCCAGGATGCAGGGTGAGTATGGGGTTGTTTTATATTTCATCATCCTTTCAGACTTTTAATTTTGGCTCTACATTTGATTTGCCTACTGCATTTTCTCTGGTCAATTTTCCTCTATTTGATTTTGGCTTTCTTTCCCCTTTCATTTCCATTCTCTGCAGTGTCTCCCAAAAAATTTCTTAAATTGAATTTTCTTTTTATATCAAAATGCATTTGAAATTTATCAGAATGAGTAGTTATCATTGTTAAAAGAATTATTAATACACAAGAAGCTGATGACAAGTCTATGAGTACACATAAATTATAGGTTATTTACTTTCATTTGGATCTCTAGTAGATAGGTACATTCTTTTTGGAAAAAAAAAATGAAACTACCAAGGACTAAAATCCGTGACACCACGTAAGACATCTCCGAAACATTCAGCTGGAATGCCTCAGAGTTTGTACCTTAGGAAAGGAATATGCTATGCCTTAGTGGAATTGATCCCTGTCCCTCCTGACTGTTTGGCTGGGACATATTGTCCTTCTTTTGGTTAGGATACGCATCTGCCACAAGAGAGTTATTGTGCTTAAGAGAAAGTAATCAAGACTTAAGAGAGAATCCCAACAATGCATAGTTGGTAGAAGTAGAAACAAAAAAAAAAAAAAAAAAAAAAAGGATTGAAACAAGCCTAAGGATAGAAAAGAAAATCAAGACAAAAGGGCAAGGAAGGATCAAGAAAAAACCTGCTTTATCCCCCCCTCCTACCTGCTGCTATGACCAGGCTGATAGATGATCAGTAACAAAAAGGCTGAAATCAGCCCCCAGGGATATTCTTTAGCCAACAACCAAAGTACAGATTATACACATCTGGCAGCTTTCAGCCTCCGTTTCTTTACTATAGATAGAGAAACACCATATGTTTTGTTCCAAGATTGAACTGAACATTTCTGTTTTGGATTCACGCTTTTTTCACCACCAATCCAGAACTAATAAATCATAAGGGCTCTAATAATTACCCGTTCAAACTCTTCCTCTAGGACTGAGCCAGAATTTCTGTTGTTGCATTTAAATTTTTAATTTATAACAAAAATTTGACTTTTTCCTCTGAAAGATCTGCTTGAAATATAAAACATAAGGAGGAACCTTACCGTCCATGATATTCAGGAGCTCTAATTTGATGATTTTGACTAAGCCAATCTCATAATTTATGACTCTCTGATTTATACATTGTGCCTTAATTACAGTGTCCACTACTGCTCAACAAGAAAATCTATAAAGCATAATAGTTTCATATTATCTCTTACATCTGAACAGACTCTTCTACTTCTGAGTAGAATGAATATATACTATCATGACAAAAGAGTAAATTGTCCTTATATTGTTCAAGAAAGGAAACCATTAGGAAAACCAACCCTGAGTCTTCTCTATTGCTTGTTATTTATTTTTTTTATTTATTACTGAATAATTTTTTTCTAGTACTAGATGTATCTTCCCTCATATACTTATTAAATGTGTGATGTTGGGCCCATCATTTTGTCTTATTTTAATCTATGTGTCACAATGGTGGCTGCCCAGCTATCTTATTTTTACAGTTTATTTTTAGGGCTTCGGTTTACTCTCCATAGACACCATTTTAAGCAAATGTCCATTTGCTGATTTTATGGAGAGGTAGCTTTGTTGTTCCTACCGACTCAGATATTTCATAACAAAGGAACATAGACTATATCTAAGATACTATATTTATATGAAATAATGTAGCTCAAGCACCTGATTTCATCCATTCAAGGTCCTTGGAAAACCACTAGTTTTAATCACAAAACCACAGATGTCTATGGAATGATTTGGGAGTCTAAATCCCAAATTTGGGCTGGTGATTCCAGCTACTGCTTACATTGAAAAGACTGCAAATGATCTGTTTCCCTTTGTGTGCAAATATAGTGACTACTGAATGCTTTTAGACTCAGATGCCTGGAGAGAGAAGGCTTGTTTTCATGCTGTTGACAGAGGCAGAGTTAGTAGACCAACAGGCAGTCACCAGACTTTCTGCCAGCATTACTAGACCCTGGCTTTAAGGTAACTTTTCTCTGGACAGAGGGATAGTTCAGTCTTCATGCCACTCAACTTCTCCCTGGAACTGCCAAAAAAGATGACAATTAATGCCAGCTATGATAATATTTCTGATATGGACACTATTCCTTTGGGAGTTGGATTGAGTCTATGATAATCATTTAATAAAGAAAAATTAAACAGGTGGTGGAAAGTTTTAGTCATGCCAATTTGCGTTGGTCTTTAACCAAGAACTTAATTGTCTTCTAATCCATTACCATTCACTTGAGCTATCCTCTGGGAAAAGATTTTGTTGCTGCCTCAACTGTGAAGAAGTATCACCTAAGAAAGTGGAAGATATTTTCCCTACCTTGTAGGGAAAAAACGTTACCTAGATATTTTCTAGCAGTAATACTATCAGCTATATATAGGATATAATATTTATCATGAAACACATTTTTTAGTGTGCCAGTATTGATATTTTGGACTTGCCTAATCACATTTAATTATACTTTAGGAAACTTACTTTTCATCACTTTTGTTTTTGCAGTGAATTATCCTGGAAGCATATTATTTTGTCCTGAGAACACAAATTTATAATATGCATTTTGATGGTGCAGGCAGCTGTCATTATTTAAAAGTCACCATGTCATAACATAAAGAAGGTAAGCTACTATGAATTTTTTAAAGAAGGAGAATAAGAAACAAGGTTACAATTTTATAACTGTAATTTAACCTAAATGATTGTTTTTTCTTTTATAGACAAATTTCGTCATTTTTTTGTCACTTTTAATGTTTGTATTTACTGCATCTGCAATAAAGCCTTCTGTCAGGTTTAAGTATAATAAAGACATAACATACATTTGACATTTTTAATAGGAAGAGATGAAATCAATAGAAATAAAAATGAAAATTTGTGCAGTATAGCACAAGTTATTGCATCAGCTTCATCAATAAAATAGAATGTCTTTATATATGGCCATCATTTTACTTTATTAAATCCACATCTATGAGCTAAAGCTCTATTGAACCGTTGCAATGGTCATGCATATTTCAGATGTTAAAAATGAAATTCGACTTCACTAGGTCTCCACCAATCACCCACATTGCTAATGTAATTGCAAACTTTATTTGCTTGCATGTCACTTATACAGCATTTAAACAAGGGGAGAGAAAAAAACGTAAGGACTATGTGGAAGCCCTATTAGCTTAAACAACTAATACGGAACAAAGGTAAGAACAGCAAATATCAGCATATTGTAATGGGAAAGGAAATTAGTGTTGTGATTTACTTTTTCAAAAAATAGATAAACAGATCAGTTACAGACTGGAGGTAAGTGAGGGAGATGTCAAAGAATATGCAGCATGAAATACTTTTAAAAAATTCTTGATAAGCAACAATACTTAAACTACATAGGTAACATTTATAGCTGTCTAAACATTAAGTTAATTAATATAATTCATTCAACTTTTCCTGCCATCAGTATGAAATCCTATGATGATGAGCTATAATACAACACTACCACAGTACTAAAGCATCTAAGTAAAGCAACTAACGTAGGATACTTTATAACCACTGAAAAAAGTCTTTAGTAACATTTGCAGCTTGGCAGTATTCGCTAGAATAATAATATAAGATTTGCTACCTGAGATACAAGATTAGTAATGACAAATTCATTCGTAAAAAATCTCTCTATTTTTCAATGCAGGGATTTGTTAAATGCATGGTAGAATTCCCTCTCTTCTTACCTTCTTTCCTTTGTTTTTATCTTGAAAGAGTGGACTTATTTGATTTATTTTTTTTCCCCAATATTTTTTTTTTTGTAACAAGTTAATGTTATAGCATTGTACATTATTTTAAAACAAGAAGAATATGTTTGGGAAGAAAGTGTGTTAGTAGTGAGACTACTGGCTTCAGAAAAGTAAGACTACTCAGGTTAGAGTACTTACTCCATAACACTCCTCTCATAGGTATTCTTTAGAATGCAAATTCTGTGCTGTCACTTGACTACCTGAAAGCTTAAAAAATCACGTAAGTAAAATTCAAGTTCCCAGCAACTCTACTTACAAATATCTATGAATCATTTAATCTGTATTTTGCATTTGAAGTATTAATTTTCATCATCTATTTTTCTGCCACTTCTACCTCCTCCTTCTCCATTTCTTTACCGAGCTGTTAAAAACCTATAAATGGTCACCAGTGTATTCAGCTTCCTTCTCCTTCCCTTCTGCTCCAGTCTTTTGTTGTATATGCATACATAATAGGCATTGTAGATTTTCAAATGCTGATTCAGAGAGATGATTTTTTTTTCCTGCCTTCCAATTCTTTTTGAATTTAACTGTGCTACTGAAAAGAAATAGAAAGGAGCTGACTTGGGTCTCTCTGCTGTGTGAAACGCTTTCCTGATTTCAGCAGACTGGGATATCTCCAAACTGTGCAGATATGTCCCTGTCAGATCAGGTCTCGCCACTCTCCTGTGATGTTCAGGTAACTCAGATAATGAAAGGAGGCAGGTAATTAAATTCCATATCATATGCATAAAAGGTGACAAGTTTAGTATCTATGGATTCTTAATTCTGATGTTCCTAATCTTACTTGGTCTGTACTTAATGATACATTGATCTAATGGTCTATAACCCTTCTCCATGCCTAAACAATACACTCTTTTAAAATACCATTGTAACATTTTTATTCAGATTTTATTCTCTCCTTTTTTTCTCCCTTCCCACTTTCTGTGGATACAAAAGGCAAATATATTAACATCTTATGCTAAGAAGCTAGGTGTTTATAAATAAAATAACAGAATACAATTTAGCTTTAAATTATGTAAATACTTGGATATAGTCTTACTCACCCTCTCTCGGTGTCTCTCTGGCCCAACACATATAATTTCTCTTACAAAAGTGAAACTCCCTTTACAGGAACAACATGAGAGTGTTCCTCACCCTTGAACAGGCTATGCAGGCAGACTATTGAGGTGTCTGTGAATATAGGCTCCCTCAGAATCAGGAAAAGTTTAATCCCTAGATTTCAAATTTAATTAAACCCCACATGCCATATAAATTCTGCCTGCTACTGTACAGAAAAGAACAGGCATTTATTCCTCTTCTTCCATTTTAAGGATTTCAGTTTTCGTAAATCATTGAAACTTTTTCTTATCAGAACTCCTTTCAGAAAGGAAAAAAAATGATAAACACTAAAAGGATAATCTAGGTGTCTTATCTTTTGTACACTTACCAACTTCCCATTAACTACACCATTATTTTTTTCCAAGCCACATGGCGGTTAAGATTTTAAATTTAGAATTCAGGTAATCATCTTTTCCATCAGTTTTTAGATCTT
>KZ507037.1:7694-18894 GCA_002844005.1 Limosa lapponica baueri | reverse complement strand
CTACTCAGACAAGTGTCGAACAACTTTCTGCTCATTAAGGAGGTAGTTCCAAACAGTTAAATAATCTCAAATATATACATCAGTCAGTATAATGTTTGGAACTTAATTCCTGAGCAAAATTAGGATGACAAATCTCATTGAAATAAGTAGGACAGAGCAGGAAAGGTTTTTGTTCTGGGAGCTTGCTCATCATGAATAAAAAAGGTGAGCAGTGTGACAGCCTTGTAGGTTAGCAAAGTTAATGCCCTTTCTTTCTTAAACTTTCTTTTTCATATTTCAGGTACGTTAAGTCAAATTTTGCCCTCACATGCATCAGTGAGCTCAACAGGAGACCTCCTTATGTTTCCAAGGGCAAAATTTGTCCTATACTACTTTTGGGAGCTTTTTAATATATTTACTTCACTTTCTTTAAAACAGACCTTTTCATTTATTTTCAAACACTCAACTTTTTCTATCATTAATCATTCATAGTTCATTGTGATGCCCTAAATTTACATTCTTATCAGAAGATCTACAATTAACAGCTTTTATTTAGCAAGGACTGCAACTAAAAGTGCAATAAAAAAACTTCAACACCTTCTAAATTATTAAGTTGTGGGGGTTTTTTTAAATCTCATTTCCTCCACAGAAGTATATTTTCATATGCAAAACTTAACTTGCTTACAGTTCTTGAATGATCTCTCACATTGCTATTTTGAAAGGACCACTTAATCAAAGTATATAAATACGTCTTTTTTGATCATACGAAGCAAGCTGTTTCCAGATGGAAAAGCTTAGAAATTATTTTCTTTGAACTGAAAGTGACATTCAAAGAAATTTTTAAGGAGTAAAGTGTAATAAATACCAAACTTACATATTTCTAAACAAACACTGATGTCTATTCTCTCCGGAGCAAGTGTATAACAGAATATACATTTAAAATAAAACTGATATTTCTGTATTGTGTATTATATGCCTTGACACATACAGCTCTACTAAAGCAAACAAAATTAACTACCTCAGCTGCTTATGATAAATATATGGCATAGCATTTTCTGTTTGTAAGTGATTAATTTTATCATCAAATAATTTAATTTTGAAAAAAGTATGCTGATACATTTACACAACAAAACACTCTCATTTGCTGCCCATAAGTCCTTTTTGAAAAAAACTATTAAAGACACCCAGTGATAACAGATTTTTTAATACTTTCTTAAAACCTTTGGTGTGCTTTAACATTTTGTTTAGCTGGATGCCTCCCTCTAGTAATGTAAATAAGAATAAATTGTAGTGGTTTTGCCAAAAGTGGGAGTTAAGATTCCACTCACCACTGAATATATCAGCTTCTAGGCAAATGCAGTGAGCATCTCTACTAAAGGTCAGACAGGCACTGAAGGTTGAGTTTCCAGCACCAAGATACTTTAGATAGACTGGATCTGCTTATTTGATCTTTAACAGTAACTCACCAAAAGCAGTTTAGCTTAAAAATATTTGTGACATTCTCCAGCTGCTCCATATAGTCAACATGCTATATGCTTGGTGAGCTCTAGCCTAAGTGTTCATCACCATAGCAAAATACTAGTAAATAAGAAAAAAAAGGCCTTATCCTATGTTTTTATAAGATCTATTTCAGTCTTGCAGCAAATAGTAGTCTATTATGCTACATGAAACACACAGAGGGATTTTGGTAAATAATTCTAATAGTAGAAAAAAAAGTTTTCAATTTCAATTATTTCCATAGCCTTCTAGTTAAAAGCATAAAAAAAAAAAACTTCCAGGGCAGCTTCTTCCTTGCAAAGGTGTATATTCTCCATGCATTCCCAGAGGCTTTGATACAAAGACTATTCAGGGAAATAATACAAATACTTCTCAGGCAGATCATCACATCCATTCTTGGCTAAGTATAGGATACTGAGGCTTCTCTTCCTCTCAAAAAGAGATATGGAATGAAAAGTCTTTTACCAGTCCATTAAACATTTTGTGACCATCAAATGCTGCAAGTTGCATTCCCTAGAATAATGCAAAAATTGCATTTGGCCAAAAGGCTGGCTGGATATAAAAATATTTTTATTGGAAAGCTGCTGGTGCCAATGGAAAGATGTGATTTTCACATACTCAGTGGTTGTGGACATTCATTTGCAAATAGCTGTAAGATATCACTGCCAACACTGAACAAGGATAATGGGGTTAGAAAACAAAGTTATGTTTGACTACAGGAACAAGTCTTTTGTCTTTTATCAAGTCTTTCACAGTGATCAGAACAGATAGGCAAATGCATTAGCTGCAGGAGAAGACTTGACATCATTTATTTTACCAGGAAAGAAGTGCTGTGTTCTGGAGATACAGCACACAAACTGACTGTCATCTAGCAGAAGTGATTTGGAGAACATTTGGAGAATTAACACTGAAGTCATGTTCGGGTCTGATAGTCCTGCTATGAACAGCAGAGATCATAAGAGTCATAATATTTTCTTTGCTCTGTCTTTATAGACCATAAACTTTTAGGTTGCCACAATCCTACAAGTTGACAGTGTGACTGTCAACAGTTTTTCTCAGTTTTAGAGTCAGATATTGGCAGAATACAAATTAGCAGTAGGAACAGTAACTAAACTACAACAGTCTACATTCAGTATTCATTAGGAGTTAGTTATCCCATACTGTCTGTCTTCCGTTACTTGTTTCTAAAAGAAGTGGGGAAGAAAACCCCACAGTGTGTGATGCATTTGATGAGGTTGGGAAAGCGGAAATATTAAAATAAGCCATTTATTAAGCTTGGCAACAGAAAAATAGACAATTTCCATAGAACTTATTCAACAGTTGAGAAGTGGTATCTATTTCAATTGTTTTGGTTTTTTTTGCAAATATTATCAAATACTCTACCAGAAATAATGCAAATATTGTATTAGACACGTACAGTAACACTGCATTATGAGCTCTTAATCTTTCTCAGTTAGAAATATATTTACACAGGAGCTCATTGTTGACTTGGTTCTGATCTCATGGAAGTCAGTATAAATCCCACCATTGTTAAACCAACAGCAATAATTTGAAAGCCCACCTTTAATTAATATATTATTATTATGTAGCAAGTCTCAAGACATATTGACTCTGATGAGATAAGAATCTTCTTTATAATAGCTCAGTACTTTACTGGGATTAGGCTGCCATTCCTTACTTTTCTTCCTTTTCCTTTTCTCATTTTCCCTCTTTCCTTTCCCCCTTTCCCTTTTTTTTCCTCTTTCCCTTTCTGTCTCTCTTTTTCTCAGCATGCTTAACTATTCCACTGTCAAGGCAGAACACTCGCCAATTGTATGATCTGAATGATCAAACATACTGAAAGCCATGTAGTTTTTCTCTTAGGAATGAACATCTTCCTGAGACACAAAAATGGTGAAACATATTTTACAAGATCATGTTTTCACAGAAACATCACTCTCTACAGCAAGTATTAATGATATATGATCACTTTACCTATTACTTTCATAATAATGTTTTATTGAAATTAACTCAAATTGTGGGACCAAGTCTGTTCCATTTAAAAATGTTACTTCTGTAACATTTTTTAAAGTATAAACCATTTCATTGTTCTTCTGATCAAAGAAAACATGAGCAGTCTGTGAGGCAAGAAGAAATGAATCCCACAGTGCCTAATTCAGGAGGCATCAAATATTCTACCTTTGTAGACAGAGCAGAATGAAAACTAATAGTAATCAAATAACAGCGAAATCAGAGGATGGTGGGCATATAACTGTTAGACACTAAGCCAGGCAACTGGTACTGAATGTCAAACAAATTATTTTTGCATTACAATAGAAATGGATTATATTTGTATGAAAATCCCATTTGTATAACTACTAAGTAAAGACAGTTAGGAATCAAAATAACTGGGTCAGAATGACAGAAGAGTACTTGAGGACAACTCGTTTTCATACGAAATAATTGTCAAAAGGCAAATGTGATTATTAAATTAGTGGGCAAGTATTAAACCAATTAATGTGTTATTAGAAATTAGTGATTGATAAACTAAAGTGTGGGAAAAAGAAACTCTTCACAGGAAAAGTTTGCAGTGGAAGGCAATTGGCACACCGATAACATTAATTGTGTGTCTCTCATGAATTGAAATTTACAACTCTGCTTTGTTCAGCAGATGTTTTAATTACAAGCTTGGAGCACACAGATGTTTTTGTGCAGTCAGGGAGAAAAATCCTCCACGATGTCACAGAGTTGCAGGAGTAAGGCTGGAACTGATCTGGAGACTGACACAGTTCATCCTCCTGCACTGAAGCATGGTTAGATATACTTGGACTACCTCTGACAGATGTTTGTTTTTAAAAGTTCCTATTAAAGGAGAGATTTCATAATTTCCCTAGGGAGGTTATTTCCTCTACCTTAATTATTGTTTTGTGCAAAAAAGCTTTTCCTGGTATGTAATGTAAATCATCTTCCCTACAAATGAAACCTATTTTGTCTTATCCTAAGCCTTGCAGAGCCAGAAGTAAACATTTCATAGAATCATAGAATCATTCAGGTTGGAAAAGATCCTTGGGATCATCGAGTCCAACCATCAACCCTACTCTACAAAGTTCTCCCCTACACCATATCCCCCAACACCACATCTAAATGACTCTTAAACACACTCAGGGATGGTGACTCAACCACCTCCCTGGGCAGCCTATTCCAGCGTCTGACCACTCTTTCTGTGAAGAATTTTTTCCTAATGTCTAGTCTAAACCTACCCTGTTGCAGCTTGAAGTCATTCCCTCTTGTTCTATCACTAATTACATGTGAGATGAGACCAGCACCAACCTCTCTACAATGCCCTTTCAAGTAGTTGTAGAGAGTGATGAGGTCTCCCCTCAGCCTCCTCTTCCTCAAATTAACAGTCCCAGCTCCTTCAATCGTTCTTCTAGATTTATTCTCCAGCCCCTTCACCAGCTTCGTTGCCCTCCTCTGCACCTGTCCATCTCTTTCTTAAAACCAAGGTGCCCAAATGCAAACAACATTTCATCCAGATTGTTACATGCATGAAAAGGATTGCAGAAATACTGCCAGTATTAATCTAACACTTCCGTTAAATATAAATATAAATGAGATATGCATCTCACAATAAATTAAAATTAACTTTTTGATGCATGAGAACCATACTGGCAAAAACCTGAACAGAATCATGTTCAGAAAAGATACCTATAGTAATTCACTTGAAAATCTTTTCCACTTTGACTGCCTGCAATTAGTAACCAGCCCTGGAGGTATTTTTTTCCAAATCTACCCTTTCATCTTAAATTGAAATCAGCTAGTTATACCACACTTCCCTAGTTATCTACCAAAACGTGATATGAAACTATGCAGGAAGTCCTACTAAAGTCAGAATATATCATATCTTCTATTTCTACCTTGCCCACTTTGACAGTTTTCTGGTTGAATAAGAAAATTAGATTCGTACCCTAAGATTAATTCTTGGGAAATACATGCTGGCTGCCCTTATCACCTTTTTGTCCCCTATATGCTTATAAATTTATTCATAATTTGTCAAGGTATGTCTGTGTATTCCAGTCAGGCTGATTGGTCTTTATTTCCCAAGAAGCACCTTGTTCTTCTTTAAATTCCCTGTGTTTGCCCTTTGCTATGCCCCTGGGACTTCTCCCACACTCCCTTAGTTCAAGGGGATAATTGCTAATGTTCAGAGACTTCTTAGGCTACTTCCTTAAATACTCTGTGGTGAAGTAAGGAACTGACCTTACTTTACTACTTTCATTCATCCAGCTCACATAAGCATTCCCTTAGCTGTCTTTTAGTACTCCAGCTTGTCTTCCATTTCTCTTGTTAACTATACAGGTTGCTATTGAGCAGTAGAACTGTATTTTCTTTTGCCTTTCTCTTATTACTCATGTATCTGTGTAAGCTCTCCTGGTCATTTTTATGTCTTCAGCTAGTTTTCCTTGGAATTGTTTCTTAGACTTCCTGATTACCCTCACATAGTTATGCTAGCCTTAATTTTTATAGTCAATCATATTTTCTTTGTGTCTACTTTTACATGACTCCTTTGTTTTTATTTTCAGATTCTAAAAGAGACTTTAATGTTTCCCTTTTCTTCTGCTATGCCTTCTCCTGTAACTACCATTTCTTCTGCACTTTCCATGCCAAGTGCTCTCAGAGGCCATAGTTTTAACAAGTGAATATTGTACTAATGGGTACTCAGAAGAGAACACTTTTGTGCAGTGGTTGTAAGTGAAAGGGTGCTATGCCAGTTTAAATTCTCAAAACAATATTGAACAATTTTTAATGAACTGTCCCCATGCTGCTGTTCTTGCTTCTTTTCCATTTCTTAGAACTGCGAACTGCATCATGTGACAATTATTTCTTTTCAATTGCCTTTCAAGCTTCACACGCTTGATCTGCTCTCCCCTTACCTTTGCAGTGAACATTACATCTAAGTTGCCTCCTCTGAGACGAGAAACTGGCCTGCATGATTTCGAGAACTTGCTCATGTCTACAGTGTTACCAGTAAATATCAAAGCAATTAAAGTACCTCCTTCATTAGAAGAGCATTTTTGAATGCTTCCCACAGTTTCTCCAAACCCTCATTCACCACTCTAATTCAGTGATTTGTAGTCAGTGCAGGATCCGTGGTCTTTTCCTTCTGTTGTCTCAACCCTGTCTCTCAATTCTTCCTCAAGTTTAGGTAAACAAACTGCCTCACCTCTCTGAGAATTTGATTTAGTTTTCTAGCCAGCATTAAAGAATGGGTTTACAGACTGTTACACAGTATATTCATAGAGAGTATAACTCGGAAGAGTGTTTCAAACTCATTCCCCAGTCACCCCTGCTCAGTGACCTGCTAAAAAAGTATTAAACTATTCCAGCCTCAGAGAATCTAATTGTTAGGCTGATATTAACAGCAATAAAACACCAAGTAGACTACAAGGCCTAGGAATGGGCAAGGCCAGATGCCAAGGAACCCCAAACCAAACGGAGTGCAATCAAATTTCTCAAAATCTTACCAACATAGTCCATTTTGCAGTAATTAAAGAGTTCAGCTTTCCCCTTAGTTTAGTTATTGCCTAGAATATTTAGCTATTCCATTGGAATATTCCATTTTCCAATACAAAAGAATTTCTCTGTACAAGCTGACAATCTGATTCATTTCCCATTCACTCCCCTACTGCTTACAAACCCCTCTCCCTACCTTTCGATCCTTCCACACAGCGAGCTCTCTAAATAGGTCACACAGTGAATTAATTTTGTCGTACAAAAAGTGTCATCTATTCAGATCTTATCTACTAACTGCATCACCACATTTCACTTCAGATGGCTTTACACAGGGACCATCAGAAGCATTTTATTTTTTTAGACCGAGTTCAGAATCTTGATTATAGCTTAGAAAGAAGTAAAAAGAAGTATTTCTCACATTATTATTATTAGGAGTACATTTATCTGGAAGACAGATTTAATCCTACGACGTGTTAAGAGGCTCAATAAAGGGTCTGTCAAGTATTTTCACATGCTTTGATAAGTGCTATTATTTGCATGCCAAATGAATACTATTAATATGGATGATTAAAAAATTAAGAACTTATTTGTTCATCCTTCATCATCAAGAAATGAATTTGCATTTTCATTTTTGCATTTTGGAAAGCAGCTTGTATTGAGCTAGAAAACCTCTAAATCAAAATAAAATAAAATAAAACAACTCTGACCTTCAGATTGATAGCCTTTTGATTCTTTTTGGGTTTCCAAAATAGTATTTCATTATTGTAATTTCAGTTATAAAAATCTACAAAGAGAACTGGGGGTGAATCCTATGAAAAACAATGAGACAGCACCATCAAGTTCTTCCTGTATTTTTATCAGAACATGAACAATCTTGATCCTTGCATATTCTAAATCAATAGAAACCTCGAAAGAACACCAAAAACTGAATCTGTAATAGAGTTCAACATAAACTGCAGATAAGGTGGATCATTTCAGCAGAAAAACTAAGCAATAAGTAGTAAATTTCCTAATGTGAGATATAAAATTATTAAATAGAGAGTTGCAGACTCCAACAGGCTTTAAAGAGTCACCTCCCTAGTGGAAAGCAAACAATTTTCAGATCATGGAAGGCATTTTGAAACTAAGAGCTATGTGGCTTTTCAAGCATTTTTTCTTTCTTCCTTTTTTGTTTACATGTTTGATTGGTTTGTTTTGTTATTGTTATACAATCTTCTGGGTACTACACTCTCTATACTGAGAAGAAAGAATGAACTTTCATGTTATGTGGTCCCTACAACTAATATTAAAGAATATATTACTTAAAAGTCAGGAAGGATTGATAAAAGAATTAGCTTAAAAAGGTTTCTACGAGAACCCTTCTCTTGGAAGTATTCAAGCTTTCAGCAAATTATATTGATGTAAATCCTATCAGATCAGAGTATCTTAAGAAATAGATGATAAAAGGCTGACTAATGGGCCAATAAAAACAGTTAACATTCCTGTGTGATGACTTCCATCACAACACAATTATGTTTCCTTGTCTAAAATATATTCAATTCAGCAAGCTTTAAAAGCTGCAAAAATACCAATGGTTGACTAGTCACTTCATGTCTCAATCAACCACTTTTCCAACTTAGTTGTAATTTTAGCTCAAGTGTTTTTAATCATCAATGGACAGGGACCTTATTAAAGTGTTGATATTCAATGCTTTAAAATAACACCACGGTATTGTCAGTTCCTCTTATGAATACACACTAATGTCAATTAGACACCCAAGTTATTTTTCTAAAATTGTGGTCAACATATGGTATTAATGTCTATTACACAAAACAGATACCCCTCTATAAAATTAATGGCCACACAGTTTATTATCAGGATATGCTGCTATGACTAAGAGTGGGGCTGCACTATCTTTTTTTAGAAGAAAAAATATATTGCCATATACATAAGCCTTTGAACATTCATTAAATTAAAAAGCACCTGAACTTCCACACGTTATGAATTGTCACTCGGACATGGCCTTGAATAGAAAACCCTGTCAACCACACAGGACAAGTCTTCGTGTTTTTCCTTTTCTCCTGCTGTCTCACTTCTCCAGAGCATGCTAATGACTAGCATGGAGAAATAATTCCAGTCTGTACAGCTTGAGTGCTAAATTTAGCAGCAAAACATACCAAAAAGTAGGAAATAGTATCAAACAGAGAAAGGCTTTTGCATTTTCTCTTCCCCTTATTCTTGTTGTGATGAAAGTATCAAAGTATTACCTCAGATTCCAAAATACTAGTACTTTAAAATGATTATGTAAATGAGAACACCATGTATCAGAGCAAACTACTTTTTAGTTTTTATAGTTTCTGGACAAAACTCTCATTTAAATACTTTCTTTTATCCAACTGTCCAGATATTACAGATGTTGAAGATAAGACAATACATACTTTATGTCCACAGATAAAGGAAAAAAAGTTTGTTGTTTGAAATTTTAAATGTGTTCCTTGGCAGGCAAAGAAAGACGTCTATTTGACAGCCAAAATGACTGAGAACAGTAGTGATAGCTCAGTTATTACTAGGGGATTTCTAATTTGTTCTCTTCATAAAAGTTTAATGCTTGACTTTAATTCTATGGTTTCTAAATTCACAAGGAGACAGCCAGAATTTCAAAACCAATATACATTTACATTTCTGAGAAGAAAATAGAAATGAATCTGTTTATCTTTCCTTCTTGAGTATAAATGGCCTTTCTATAGACCTTCAAAGTTAAGTGAATAGTGTTTTAAATATTTTAAGAAGTCCATTTTATATTGCTGACATAACTTGGCGTTTTGCCAAGTAAAACTCTGTTCTAATGATGAATTTCTTTGTGTTCCTTTAAAGAAAATTAGCATAGCCGCAAAAACGCAGTTAAATCTTTCTGATATTTAAACTATCAAATCCATACGAGAAACAAACAGGTATTAAACAGAAGGGTAGGGCAGAGCTTTATAATGGTCTTCCTTTTTTTTAGAAACTTTACCTGATCTTGAAAGTTCTCTAAAACCTTATGATAAAGACCTTATCAGTATAATACAAGTAACTGAGATTCTAAATTCACACTCATGCATAATGGGCATTTGTTTTCAGGAAACTGCTTTATCACAAGCTTAGCACTATAATGTACAAAAATATCTACTCTTCATGTATGGATGCAAATATTAGAAACAAAAAGATCTTAAGGCTCAGTGGTAAAGAATAAACCATAAACATATTTAAATTTTCAATGGGAAAGACTTCCTCAGCACACTTTCCTCTTGCTTGAAAAGTAACTAAATATATTTTTTTTCTGCTATTTAAAGAAAAATCAGAAGAGGCATGCCCAGTTGCAAAATGAAAGTTGCTTGTTACATGTGATTATTAAAGAAAACAACAAGGTGTCTGTGATCATTTACATTAACTTTTCACTGAAGAACAATTGTGTGACTGTTTTCTAGTACTTCTCCATTCTGATTTGCTGTGTCAGAGATTAACAGTGGAAACTAAATTTTTTTAAGAATTTTGCAGTAAAATAGTTTTGATTCAGAAAATGCCAAGCATTTCTGAAGCAGTTCTTTGGAAGAAGTTGATTTCAAAAAAAGCTTTCACTATAACTCAGTTAAATTCCTTGTTAAATTCCTAGAGTGAACAAAACAAATCCCAGAAAAGCCAAGTAAACATTATGGTACTCTCTCTACAATGAAAATGTCTTCTTGCCTTGACAGTCGCAGACACCTGTACCTGTGCCACCAGCAGTCCTGCAAAGTGCCCGGTGATACTGAGGTTAGGGCACCCAGTCCTCCAGCATCTACTATCTTCAGGTTGTATCTGTAAGAGCTCTTCTATAATCACCATGGCCTCCTCAGTGTTATCATCACCCAGTTTCTCAGTCATTTCTTTGTTATTCAAAGCATCTGCAATAAGAAGTACAGAAGAGTAATGAAGAGTTAATATATGGCACAACTCTACTGTTCCGGATTTGCACCTGAATCCCTTGCACAAAATATACAGAAAATCAAATCAAAGAAGATATTGACAAGGGAAAGGATGTGACTCTCTTCTGACAGTTCTGAAAGCACATTGATCAATTAAACCCAAAATATATGGTGTTTTCTTTATTGCTTATTCACAGAACCAAAGTGTATTGATACTCCCAGTGAGTGGAAAGTTTGAAAAACAAAAGAGACTTTTTTCTTTTTTGGGGCCTGGTATCTACCTGCACCAGGCTGAACTCAAGTGTGAC
>KZ507036.1:47882-78090 GCA_002844005.1 Limosa lapponica baueri | reverse complement strand
AACCAAATGAGAGTGTGCAGTTCTTAGCACATTGGAAAGTCACGCTAAATGCTTATGGCCAGAATAGCTATATACATTTTCCTATCTGAATTTGAAAGGTTATATCTTTGAGTCCAATATAATTTTTGGCTGTGGCATGGTAAAATGGAAAAAAAATTACATCTGTGTACACACACACTGTGTTTACACACATGCACACATTCTAAACAGGATAGGGTTTTGATGATGAGTGTTATATTTGAGAAAGATGCTGTACTTCCCTGAGGATAATTTTTTTTTGCTTTCCCATCGAATTCTTCTGTAATATTCACATATAAGAATGTAACATTTAGCTAGACAATTTCTGGAGGTGATTGGTGCCATCAACTGTTAAAATGTAGTCACTGCAGCCATCGTTGCATTGTAGTCATTATTAATTACAAATGAAATTGTAAGCAAGGAACTTTATATTAAAAATGAAATTACCAGCATTTTGGGATACAAGTATCATTATAAAGCTGAAAGAAAATGCTTTTATTTCTGTCTACCATATCAACACAGCTGTTTGGAATATCTCAGGATAACTGAAAGCTTAGTGGTTTCTAAATAAAATGGATAGTGCTTGGTGCTGTGTATATTTTCTTGTGGTCTGTTTTGCCATACTGTGTATTATAAAACTTGGTCTCAGTGCTGAATTTATTGTAATCTGTATAATTCTAAATGTATTCTCTATAAATCTCCATTCAAAGGTCATTTCCAGCATTATAATGGTCTAAAACTGCTCTCAGGGAGGTCCTTGTGAGTGTGAATGGTTCTGTAAGGCTGTGACCCAATCTGCTAAGGTTAGGTAGTACATGACATTGTAACATTCAAGACAAACTAAAGCCCTTTTGAAGTGGAAAAGACTAATGCTATTGAAAAGGTTTGCTTAAGTTTAGAAATATGGGTTAATTATTAAAACAAGTCGGAACTTTCTCCTTGCATTTTTGTGACTCATACGAGAAAAAATATTTAGGTTATAGTAATTTCTGTAATTTTTTTTTTGTGGCTATTTGAAACTGCAGCCCAAACTTAATCTTTCCCATACTTAGGAGAAATTGCAAGCCTCTTGTCACAAGCACATGTTCAGGTGTGTGAAAACCAAATGTGAGCTTGGCTGAGGATGCTAGAAATTCTCTTACTATTTATAACAGGCTGTATACAAAGAGGATTTGTCAAGGAAGAAAGATGGGCTTTTCACAGTAAAATACCCAATGCGATAGGCCCTGTTAAGTTGAAGGGGAAATTTCATTTTCCTGAATCTTTGGTTGCATTTGTAAGCTTATTTTAGGGAAGGGAAAGTGCAGTGTTTAGCTGGTAACAGTCAAAGGAATTGATTACACCCAATGTCTGGTCATGCATTTCTACTTGGAACACCGGTGGGATATTTTACAGTTGGTCCTGAATGTGGTTGAGTGAGTTGTTGCCAAGTTCATTATTTGTATTATTGTTGGAGAAATACTGGAACGTGCAAATAGGTTTGGTTTTTTTCCTTTGATGTTTTAAAATAGCTTGCTTTAGCTGGCTTGTGCAACTTCTTTTTATTAAGATTTCTGCAATTGAAAATTGATTGCGTAAATGATTTTATGAAACTGGGCCTTCCTGAAATGTTTGGGCTTGAGTTGCATATTTGAAATAGAAGCTGTGCTAGTTGAAACAACATGGAAACTAAATCTTAAAGTTGTCTTTCAGATCTGTGTTGGTTAAATGAGCTATGAAATCTATGATGATGCACTTTACAGATAGTGCTCTGATCCTCATTATTAGTATTATGGTCTTCAGTGGGGTTATTCACATTCATGAATTTAAATATATGTTCAATTGTTTGCAGGATGAGGATCTAAAATATTAGTGTATAGAAAGTATCCTGCATGAATTTGAATAGCAGAAACTTTAATTTGTAGTCATAACACAAACAGTAGCATATTTTTTCTGAAGGTGATACCACAAATAAATTCTGGATATTTCAGAAGGGAAAAGAAGCCTTGGCTACAGCTCTCAAATTTTTGTGTGTGATATAATCTTAAAATTTAAGACTGCCTCTGATTGTATCAAGCTCTCATTAGGAGATTTTGGTATGTGCTTTAATTGAAGTTTTTTTTTTTTACAGAACTATGAAGCAAAAAAGCCCAAAATGGTTTGAAATAAAATGACTTCACAGTGCTTTATAAAGACAAGCTTCTAGATTTTATTCAAGTCTCCAGTTATGCAGTGACAGACATTTATGTTTCCTTGAAGTCCTGGTGACACTTGTGATTAAGAAGGTTTCCCTTTTGGAGACCTTATTGCAATGCTGACATCTTAATGAACTTATAGATCAAAGCTTTGATTTTATTTCTCTAGTATGAAGAGACAAGCTTTTTGAAAATAATCCAAGGTATGGATTCTCTAATTAGTAGTTTCTATTAATGAAACTGATTCTGTCCCTAAATTTTAGAATTAATTGCTTTGCTCCAAATTCCTTTCAAAAGAATCTGTTGTAAACAATGGAATCATTATAAAAGGAAGAAAAGACATAAACATTGCAATTATACATGCATCAGTTGTTGAGAGTGGGTAATATTTTTCTCTTTATGTAATGGATTCCACATTTGGTTTTTGAGGCTTTTTGAGTGTGTTTGCTCAAGTTTCTTAATTAGTTACAAAAAGCTGCAGGTGTATTGGCAAAGACTGTTATTTAGCCTGGGAAACGTTCCAGAAGATAGTTTTGTGGTTTTTTAAAAATGTAAATATTTAGCTATATTATTACCAGTCACTTTAAAGGTTCCACACTTTGTGCCTGCTGTGTATTTAAGTATTGTAGCTTCACTTGAATGACTGACAAAACAAATGATAACACAAGAGTATAATCTTTATTGTGATAGGGGATGAACACTACTGAATTACTTGCAGAAATGACAAGTGGTATTTGAAGGAGTGTCACCATCATGCATCTGTCTCTGAGGAATACGTAGCCCAGCTTCAGCTGAAATGCTGCAAAAAGTACCATGCTCAATTACCACTCTGTAAGTTAGTTTAAAGTTGGTGTACTTTATCAAAGTTTCTGCAACTGCAAAAATTAAAGTAGTAATCTTGCTAATCTTGTAACCAGGGGTTTTATAGAGCTCTTTCAAGTAATTGTTTTATAGTTTATCAAGAGGAAAACTTAGACTTCCGAGTGCCATTAACATTTTATGACTTCTGCAGCCGAGGGTCCATTTTTTTTTTAGATTTTCATAAGTAAATATTTTTCTCTTAGTCTGACTACAGGAATTTAAATCCTTTTTGTAAAGCACTAGCTATAGAACTATAGTTTTTGTATGTACTGTACCTGTTTGGTGGCTGACTGCAGATAGAATAGGACCTTACAACTGATTTCTGTTTGTTCTGGGAGGTTTAGTACAGTATAAAAGAGTTGGTGGAACGTGGCACCAATAATTGAAAGGTACAAGGGGTGCAATAAGCTTGAAAGATGTGTTTATAGTGGCTTTTTAATCCTTTTAAGAGATGCAGCTTGTAGTAAACCTAACTGTAGGTGATTTGCTTTTTGTTTTGCTATTTATATTTGTGCAAAGCAGGATGAGAATAAGTCTAAAAACTTCCATGTCTGAATGGTATCAGTTTGCAGATAGCTTACACAAAATCTAGCTCTTGTAAGGTTAAGACCAATAGAAATTAATATTACTCATCTTTATGTATGGTCTCCTTGACTTCAATGAGACTGCTAAACTGACTAAATGTTTTTCATCTGAATGAGTGAAGAGCAGTGAAATGGGATAGTATTTTGGTGACATACATGATCGATATGGACAATCAGACTTTCAGGAACCGATAAAATTGTAATAGTCCTAGTTAAATTGAATACCAAAAGCCAAGTAGTAACAACAAGCAAGAGAGGAAAATTAATTGAATGAATTGTCATCGAAGACTACTAGACCATAAGTTAACATTACAGGTGTAAAAAGAAGTACCTATCTGGCTATGCAGTATAGTCTTGAAGTGAATACAGTTATTCCTACTGGCTGGACTTTTGCATGGGTGCTGATACACTTTAGTAAGGTTGTCCAGAATCTGGTCCTAACTGCTAATTTTATTGTAATGTCTAAAAAAGAATGGTATTGTTGGCTTACATTTTCTTTTACAGAACAATATTTTTTTTCTTCAATTAAAGAAGACTATTTTTTCCCCTCTGAGTATACTATGTTTTTTAAACTTTCATGTGTGCACTGTAGGCTGGGCCAGACTTTCAGTACATTTCACTCTATACAATGACTTCTACTGGGTTGAAGTGTGTGAAAATGTTTCTAATGTATTTACATTGTAACTCATCCTCTCTTGAGAGATCTATGTGAAAACACTGCAGTCAAAAATCGTCATCACAGACTTTCTGTGAAAATAGGGTCTAATATAATCATACTAAAATCAGTGGGGTTAATGATCATCTGCTATAAATTAGAATATTTCCACCAATTTCCATTAAATTTTACTTACACCAACTGGACATGCTAGGCTTGTGTAATGGTGGTGAAAAAACCAAATTAAGCTGACTTTCTTTACATAGAGGACAATGATGCATTTACATTTGATTCCAGTGTATTTTACTGCATGCCTCAGAGCAAAGGCAGTTCAATTAAATATCAATGGAGAGCTTTTTGTAGACAGAGACCTCTGGAAATTGCTTTAACCCTTTAACATTTAGAAAGCCTATTTAGACAAGTGGGCTGCCTCCTTTTATGTGCTTGCCTTCACAGTAGTAGAAAAACAATAAAACATTTTCAGGAACATATCATCCCATTTCAGCCTATTCCACTAGAAGTAATAGAAATCAGCTCTAAGGAAAATCCAGGAAAAGTAACTTGGATGTAATTTACTTTATATGACAGATGAGATTTTTGAAACTTCTGTCAGTCACGTTATCCACTTTTTCATATTGATGTCGTGTCAGTCTCCAGTTATCTCCAGACTATTAAATCCTAAACCAACACACTTCTATCATACATGTAGAAATACATATGTCAGGACTATCTTCAATTGCATTTGAGCTGTATTTGAGCACAGTTAAATGCAATTGACCCTGCCTGGTCAATGTCTACTCTTGACTGGTTCAAAATAATCTCCTATGACTTAAAACATTTTATATTTATTTAAATCTGTATATACTTCTAACTCCACTTAACCCATAGTGATCTCTATTAGGTAAGGATTGGAAGGGGATAGTTACATTGCATTCTCTTGAACTAGTGTTATTCAGCTAGCACTATGAGGTCCAAACTTTTTGCCAGAAACTGTCTACAGAAAAAATAATTAAGCCGGGACAAATTCTGATTTCCGATCTTATTTAGAAAATATGCACTTGAAGAAACATGTATGTATGTGGCATACAATCTTTCAAGTTTGAATAGAATTTATATTTCACTAAACCTCATCACCAAGCCAGTCTTTGGTTTGGTTACTTTTTGAAGTGTAAACCATCGTGATTTTTTTTTTCTATTGCTGATGAGTTGTAAAGTTCCCATAAATTACCAGAAATGGCTCTATCCAAATGTTTTCCAAAATACAGGTGCTGCAATTTCAATTTATTTTACTTTGAAAATGAATGAAAAAGTTTTTTTGTTTCTCACACTCTGCTGCAGGAGCATCTGCGTAAGAATCAGATAGAATCTAGTTCTCTTGTATCAGTGCTTCATTGTGCTTTGAGTTGAAAATGACCAGTGTAAGGTCATAGTAGCATTGTCTAAATAACATGAGAACACATGGTAGGATTTGTGATAAAATAAGACTTTGTAATAAAAAAGTATGCCTATTCATGTCAGCTTCTTAACTTGCTTACTGATTTAATTTTATTTTTGTGCCATAAACACTTGTGAACTGGAGCCACTTCACTCTGCAAGACTTGAACAAAACTAAGTAATAGCTATTTTAAGATAGATATTTTTAACAATTGTCTCAGGGTGCTGAAGATTATCAAGAAGACTATCAAAGGCAATCATGTACCCAATATATATTTATGTAACTAGTTTACTTTGAAATGGAGAAGTTCAATCTGTCCAAATACCTTTAAGAATTTGGGGTTCATTTTTCACTTATAATGGTGGAAATTGGGATTTAACCAATGGTGATCTGGTCTATGTGGCTTAAAAGCGGAACTAAGAGACTTTGGTAATGGCTCTCTCTTTCCCTGAAAAGTATTTCAAACAATAACCCTGTTGCTTTACCTGCCCATCAAGAAATTCATTACAACAGTAGCTGTGATATCAAGACCTAAGCAACTGAGCTGGGAATTGAACTGTAGTCTCCTACAACTCAAAGGCACGGTATGATCTCTGTTAGCTGTTTGTGAATTGTGTCAGCTTGCTAGCTGACAGCAAAATCAATCCTATCAACTTTGCTATTTGAAAAATATCATTATTATATAAAAGTTATTATTTGAAATTTGATGTATTCAGAAATACATCAAGAAAAAAATATTGAATTAAATCTTCGTACTTTCTTTACCCAAATACGTAACTTCTGTGAAACTTAGATTATATTTTCACTCTAGCTATTTATGTTCCTGAAAGTTTCCTCTACAAGGCAAGGCCCTTCATATATTTTAATTAAAAGCCAGAGAAGAAATAGATTGTCCTTGGCATATGCTGTGCTAATGAGCACTGGTTAGTTTGAAAATAATGTTCATTGGTTTTACATGATAATTTCCCTTTGAACCAAAAGACCCTATTTATACAGAAACAATTTCTGGAAGCAGTAGGGGGCATCCTTTCACTTTTGTAATTCTTCAGAGACGTTATCCCAGTGCATTATGTGTGCAAACTGAATTTTCTTTTCTGTTTATGGCATTAATCCTGGGGTTAAGGTTGGCCTATGGTGAGCAATAATAAGTTTAACCTTTGACTTCATACAATAAGATGTAATTTATCATTTCTAGACTCTTTTGTAAGTGCCATTACCCTCACTTCTGCTTAAGATAAAGTGAGACAAGTGAGCACTTGATATCAGTGATCTTTACATGCAAAACATAAATCTAAGTTACTTAGCTCTTTATCCTCTGATTATGTCTTTTAAACAGTACAAACATTTTTTGTTTGTTTGATATGTTAGTCAATTTTTGCAATTCATAGAATGTTCGGTTTCAGTCTTTCACATAGACTTCAAATCAGTAAATATAAATCCTGGAATGTCTAAATGCATAGAAACTTTATAAAATGTGGAAGCAAAGCAAGCAATGTATTCATATTCATAATATTTATTTGCTAAGTAATTGTGATCAGGAAAGCATTTAAAAATTATATTTTAAAGACAATTTAAAGGTGATTGAACAACTAGCAGCATGTAAATAAATTGCTTTAGTAGCCATTGACATTCACTTATAATGTATATATATCTGTCATTTATAAGACCTCATTATTTTTTAGTAAGTGAAACGGTTTTCTTTTAAGTTTGTTGTTTTAAAGCACTGTTTTTTAATTTGCATTAAATGTTTTTGTTACTTTTTGGTTTGTAATTGAAGAACAAATTTATAGCAAGTTTGTTACTCTCTGTGCTCTTCAAGCAAGAAAAAAAATATACTTAGTAATTGTGCATACTATGAGTACTTCATCTTTTTCTCCATGGTGAGGAAATGCTGATTCATCAAATACGTTTGGGTGGGATGTGGGCTCTGAGGTATATGCTGATCTCAGAAAGTATATTTTGGTTTCAGAGTAGGATTATTCAGGTAAAATGATTCAGGCTCATGACCCTCAGTAAGACCAGAACATTGAATCTCTCTTTCCCCCATCTTAGGCCTTACTCTATTTTGACATTGGGACCTATTTTTATCATAGCAATGATCCCAAAAAAATATTGGTCAGTATTTGTGAAGTATGGGCAAGTTAAAAGGCAAAAAAACTTGAACAGAAATAGAAGTTACGTAATGCTACTTTGGAAGAATACTAAAGTTTGGTAAGATTCTAAAATATATTATTCAGCCTGGATTTAATGTTTTGGAAGGAAAAAATGTTAAGTCACGGATGTATGTGTAATTACATAATTCACATGAAAGGACCACCCATGATCACTATATTTGATCTTCATAACATTAAGGGCTACGTGATGGTCATTTCAGTCCTGCTTCTACTTTTAGAGTATTTCTTTAACAACTAAAGAGGCTGCCAGTGTCTGTAATTTGTACTGGTATTTGAATCTTCGCTAGTTCGTTTACTAGAAGTTGTCTTTTGGCTGAGCTTACTCGTAACAAAAAAGCAGTTAGTGGATTAGCTTAGCCCTTGCTGGCTAGTTATAGGTAAGAGATGGGTAGACTATTATGAATCCAACAGTACCAGCTGTCTCTCATGGCACACAATATGCAATGATGGACTATCAGAATAATTAGATTCATTACAGTCTTTGAAGCATAATTTTGAAAATCTTCCTGCAGCCTGCATTGCATAGATATACTTTATAATTTCCTGTAATTTGAATTATTTTAGATAATGAAGATGTAATAGTAAGAATTGAAGATACCATCATTTATGCTAGTTTCATATGCTACAGCTATGTTGAGTAGAATGAGCTTAAATGTGAGCTAAGGGGGAAGAAATTATTCTAGTGATACTTATAGCAAAAGGAAAGAAGAAAGGAAGTACTCTTTTTTTTAATGTCACACGTGACCTTTAAAAAGATTAATTTATTTTTTAATAGGCTGGGCTACTATATTTGAGAACAGAAGAGCTGTGTGAAGAATGGTGTGCTGGTTGTTGGTGAACCAAGAAAATGTATTGTACTAAGCCATTATTCATACTGTAATACGTCCTATTAAATTAAATGTTTGTAATAGATACCAAATCCTAAGAAGGGTAATCCTCCTCACAGTGTTGGAGCATCAAGGTATGGTAACTTCCACTTGGACCAAAGGCAAATTCTTCAGCTAATGATAATAAACAGTTACTTTGCATATTGATCAGTTGTTAGAATACCTATGAAAATTTGAAATTTGAAAAGATTGTTGATGTGATGATGATGTGACAGTGACTGCTGTGTTTGGAAATCCCAATCTGGAAACTGGAAATGTCCAATGAGGGACAGAAAATGCAAGGGTACTACATGTTGCTTAAAAGCATTAGTCTGCCACTGGAAGTGGTTCAGATGAGAGGTATATACTGCAAAATGCCATGCTTCCTACTTTGCAACCATCTTCAGGATAAGTCAAGAGGCTTTTTTTTTTTGTCTGTCATATTTGCAGGTATTAATATTTAATGTGCAGTTATGATAAAAAAATACATGACAAAATCCTGGGACTCTTCACAAGACAGATGATATTTCTTCTGAAGTGTCTGTCTTGGATGACTCCTTCTACTAAAGAAGTGCTGCTTTGACTACAAGGATCAAGAGAAATATGGGAATGCCATGTATTTCATCTGATTGAAAGAAGTCGTCCCTGTGGACCCAACAGAAATGCTGCTAACATAATTGCTACTTCTTTTCCTGTCAATGTATCTTTCCCATGTTGATTGAGAAAGTCATATTAGTAATGGGAGGGGAGAGAATGGAAGGAGGAATAGTGATCTGAAGATGTTAGTTCTACATGTGCATTGCTGGTTTCCTGGGCTTTCATCCCTCATGTCCTTTCTCAGAATGTGTTGGATCATAGCAAATGGCAGATACTATCAAAAATTTAGCTCTGAAGCCTCTTTCTTAATTCAAATATTTTTTTCTTTGATCAAATGAAAGAAGTTGAGAGAACAATGAGCAAATTGTCTGCGTGATATGTGATGTCTGCTGTGGATAAGACATATACTTGTTCAATACATACATACATAATATAAATAAAATTTAAATATATAAATATAAAACAAGAAATTAACAAACTATTCATAGCCATTTAAATGCTAAGGTGAAATGAAATGTAGCTCTGAGCCCTGACGTGAATATGCAACCTCATTTTTCCTATGATTTCCTTTGTGCCCTTTTGATAGAGGTTGTAATCACAGAATACTTAGAAATAAGTTTGCCACCTATGGGCTGAAGGTGGGGGAAGCTTCCTTACTTGTTAGAGGCAGCAGGCATGAAGGTATTTCATGAGATTCTTCATTTTACTAAGTGGAAATGTCCTCTTTCCACTAGGTGAATAGTAATTCTGACAGCTTTGCAGGGTTTATATCAAGTAATGTGATTTTTTTCTTTTTGAAAATAAAACCAGTCTCAGCAGTGCTGGGCAGGTATTGGGATCTTCATTCTATCTTCCCTTCCCGGTGAGTTTCTCCTTACTTACAGCAGGTTTTTTTAGGTCAGAAGAATGGTTAGCCTTTAAAAATTGTTGGTTAAAGTTTGGAGAAAAAGAAAGTTGTGGCTCATGTGGAGAAGAGAAGCACTTTGGTAGCTGAAGATGAATAAAAGTCTCACAGCAGGGAGCTGCTGCTGACCTGTTACCTCTAATCATTCCAGCGCTTTTCTGTGGTGGACATTTGCTCCAGCTGCAGCTGAGTCATTGGTGTACCTGAACGGATGCAGCTTCTGGTACAGATACTTTCCATGAGCAGAATGATTCAAACAGGAATAAATCCTTCTGGTGCAATTATGATATTTGCTTGTTCACACTAGAAAAATGTGTTGGTGCTGCTGGCTATCAGTGGCTTTTCATTGGGGCATATTCCCTTTTATAGGCAAAGACAGAAATCATGAAGAAATTCAGTGAGAAACTATAAAGTGAGTGAAAATTGCCTCTCGTGTAAATAAAAGTGAAATCCTCAAAACTCTTTTGAAATTATCTTGTGTGGGAGACGCTGTACTAATTGTGCTAGTTTATTCTCTCCTCTAAAATCTGCACTGCTTTGGCCAGTGGCCAGGAGAAGAATTGCATTCTGACAGTTTTGCCTTTTTATAATCCTATCAAATACTCTTAACTACCCAATTAAGGCAGTTTCTCTCCCTCTAACATGCTTTTTTTCCTTGTATTTTCCATCAAGATTTTTTTTCTGAGTTTAAATACTTGAATTACTGCTTCAAAAGGACAGTTGAACATTTTTAGATATGCTGAGATCACTTCAGGTGAATTTTTCTGATAGGTTGTTATGACTTAAGGGCTCTACAGATCCTAATGCAGTGGCATCTGAATGAAGTTTCTGTGCATGTGGAGTCTGGCTGTGGGTTTCAATGTGTTGTCTTTTCTCTCTATTCTTTTTGTAACACAAAAAAAATATTTCTGGGAATTTCCAAGGAGTGCAATACACTTCATTTTTAGTTGTCAAGATAGCTGACAGTTTATTGTGGTACCATGAATAAATTATTCCAGGGTTGATACTTAAAGCAAAGGCAGAAATGCTTCCTTTTTTTTTAAAAAAAAAAAAGCTGACATTTTGAATTTATATTAAGCGTAGTATCACCTGGATACACACTGCATGAAAATGTAGACTATTCAGAATGAATTATTAACCCAAAGCTTTTACCCTTTCTTAGATGCACTGAAGTTACTCTGCAGGATACTATGGGGATATGAATGTGGGAGAGAATAGGGGGTTTCTAATAAGATTTATAACAGGCTACAGTATCAGCAGATGTCATTGTTCAGCAGCTATTTTCCATAAGAGAAAGTTCTTTATTACTAAGTGCTGTGCAGAGACCTCCAACCATATTATCAGGAAAACAGGAGCACTGTAGTTTGTGAATTTACTTTAGGTAACCTTCTGATGTCTAGGGTAACTGCATAGTCAGGATTGTAGTTTAAATGTAGTCAGTAAACCTGTAATCCAATTAAGCACTGAATTTAGTGCACATTTTTAATAATGGTATTTGAAATGTCAAATTTTAGTCTTGTCTCAGAGCTATCTGAAGAGTTTCCAGTGTCCATGCACTTCTGCAAGACTTTTTGGAACAGTCAGCTTGCTCAAAACTGAAAGAATCAGCTGCATATATGATCCTTCAACTTAAATGTTCGGTGAACATGGTGGTAGGCGGCTTGAAATAGCGTAAGTGTACAGGCAGCACCTTCTTAAATAAAGATTGCAAAGTTTGTCTTTTGTTCTTTGATTTTTTTGTATTGGATGAGTAACTGAAGAGCATCAAGACAAACGTTACAACTTTAGGAAGACTGCTATTGATTTCAGTGGGCTTTGAATTATATTCTAAGTGTTCTATTACTGATTGTCAAAAAGTGTAGGATATTTTGGGCCTGATTCTTTTTTTCCACTGTTGTGCTAGTGTACCCAAAGAGATGGAGTTATATAACCAGAAAGCTCCATAAAAGGACCGTGACCTGAATAATTTGAGAAGAATTTTCTGTCTTTCCCTACTGCTTTCAATGTATTTGCTTTAATGCCAAGACCTTATTGAAAAAAAGAAAAGCCAAAATCATCCAACTGACTGTGGAAAAGTGAGTTAATTCTGAAATAACAAAAATATTTAGATAGTTAATATACAAGCCTTAAACTCCCCAGTTGGTTGTCATACAGGGTTGGAGAAAAGGAAGTCTAGAGTTGGCTAAAGTATATAAAAAAAAGTCCAGGTGACTTAAGCTCTGCCTGTAATTATTTTCAGAATTGTTTTAGGCTTCCTAAGCATCTTACCCATTAGCTGCCCAGTGGCTTTTTTAGCCAATGGAGTGTTGCCTACAGGATATGCCTACAGGATGATTGTTTTATTTTAAAATGTATCGAAGAAGTGAAATGATGCTGTTCTTCCTACTTTCACCATCTCTGGGGAGACGCTACTTCTAATTTTTAAATAATCATTTCCACTGTTTCTTCCTTTATCTTCTTTCTGTTTTGGTTGAAGTTTTTAACCTTGGATTAGTTAGTTTTCTCTCTTTATTTATTTTTTTTTAAATTGTATTACTTAGGAGTAGCAATTTTTAAGTGACAGTGCTATGTGGCCTGTCAATTCCCTCAACATCAGGTCTAAGTCTAACATAAACATAGTGTTACAAATAGGGATAGAAACATAGCGCTAATGCTCCATAGCAGTATCGAGAGGTACAATGAGTGCAGATAATTTTTTAAAAATCCCACAAATAATTAAGCATTTGTCTTCCTTCAAACAACATTTTTCCATTTCTAAGAAAAGGAAGTTTGAAAGTTCAGTTAAACTATTAATTGCTTTACATCGAGTACTAAATTGAGCACAGCAAAATCTGCTTTGGTCTTCTCTAGTCCAGCATATTTGAAGAGTGACCAGTAGAATCCCTCTCTCAATATTCTCTGGTGTTGTCATGCTTTCTAGCAAACAGCACTATTTAAAGGGTTCTGGACTTCACAGATTCTTGTACTCATTCTTCTGTACCTTCATGACATTATGAGGGTCCATTTGATTTGGTTTTTACCTGCAAAAACTTGATATTTAGGAATTATCTTACGTGTTGAGATAGCTGGGATGAGTTTGAACTCAAGCTTGACAGGTTTCATTCAGCTAAAGTATGGGATATTGTTCTGGTTCTTCACTTGGAATCAAATAAGTCATAGGTATGTCTTCAGGTACATGGAAGAATTTAAATAAATGAGAAAATAAGTTTGAAAACAAAACCTGAAAGAATAAGCACAGTGTTTCTTTTCAGCTTTTAACTATAGTCTTCTGCACAGAAGCTTGAATTTATGCAGATCAGAATGAATTAATAGCTCTTATTTTGTAATAATAATGCAATCAGCTGGGAGATAGTTGAAAATCTGGGTGCAGCTTGTGTTTACAGATGGATGTTCATAATTTTTAAAGAAAGCAGTTATATATTTTATTTTTAAAAAATATGAACAGGTATTTCTCCCTGTCAAAGTCCAAAATGGTCTTACTACTGATCGACTGAAGGCAAATTCATTCCTCTTGATTAACAGAACCACCTTTACTGTTATGGATGCAGAAGACAGTAATTAAAATATATTTAATATAAACCACCCTCATTTTGAAGCTGCCTCAGTTTGCAGCCCTGGGGGAAGCCAAGTAATTAAGTTTAGATGCAGGACTGAAGTGAAGATACATCGTACTAGTGAAAAAAACAAATAATAATATGGACAGCACTGGCATACCAGAAGGCTCCCATTAGATCTTCGAGTACTGTTTGTGACCCTTAGTGGATGCACTGCACTGAGTGATGTTAATTTCATTACATTCTAGAGTTGGATGTTTTACATAGAGGTAACAATGTTAAACCATAGTAATTCTCTAGGTTGTCTATCCCGTGCTACAAAAGTAATGTCTCTACGTTCAAGAAGCTGGTTGGAGCTCGCAATGAAAATGTCTCCAATTGCAAATAAAACCAACTTGCTGCAAGATCAGACAATAAAGAGCAGTCACTTCAGATGAAATAAGAACAACAATTTGAGTGATCTGTGGATGGAGTGAGAGTGGAAGACAGAGGGAATGTGAGCAGGAGTGAAACTGGCCTTGGAAATAATCACTTCTGTGGGCTGGGTAAAACAAGCACGTGATCCTAATTCCACAGGAAGTGGCAGCCAAGTACACATCTCTGAGGCTAAAACCTTGTGGGTCTTGATATTTACAGGGAAGATAAATACATGGCCATATCTAAAACATTCCCCCCTCCAAAAATTTGTGGCTATATTTGTCTACTCAAGAACTGTGCAAGAGTTTGAATGAATGATTCCAGTGTGACTGTAAGTGTCAATTCTTTCACTTCTGCCAGGTACATTCCAGTGTTCCCTGTATATTAGCTGTGATGTAACATAGGCTAGAAATCTATGTATATGTATATATACATAAATATGTTGGTCAGCATACATTTCTCATTTTACTGACTGATGTAAGTTAAATGGAGTCTGCACTGGGAATGTTATCATCTGTAATAACATCAGCAGGGTTTCATGTTTTTTTTTGAGACTCCCGAAGATATAATGGTATCAGCAAAACATTGTAGGTTACACTTTTCCTTCAGAATCCCTGTATTTTAGTACTATTTTCATCACAATTTTGTTCAGCCTTCCATTTGAAATATTCTGTTTGGTGGTGTGAAATAATGTGTCTTCTAACTCAAACCAGTTAACACATCTGATGTGAAGAATTTAAGAGGATCCCTATCTTGCTGAAGAAAAACTTGTCTCAGGTCTTTCTTGTGAAAAAAAACAGAAATAAACCCTGGGTTCCTGGGCAACAAGTCTTCTCAATAGAAAAATTTCTATTGCCTGTGAGTATACCTGAGCTTTTGCTGAGAGCATTCTGGCTGCCACATTCTCCTGTACTCATTGTGATGTCAGTAAGATACTGTGTTACAGAGTGCTTTGGGACACTCTGTCCATAAAGAGGTATGATACAGAACCAAATTCTCTTTTATTTGGTTCCCTGAAATGGTGCGATTAGTTTTTTAGTGAATACTGTTGTGAAAGTGATCTGAAATCATTCCATTTGGGCATCTGACACTGTCAGTACAACACTCTTCTGAATAGCTAATCTGAATATCAAAAGGAAATAATAGGAGGTTACATTGGTAGGAGTGGTCAGAAGATGCTATGATGAATAGTATTTTCCAGGGGTAAACGGTATTCATTGTACATAGTAAATTTCAGGATTTTTTCTGTCCTCTTTCCTTAGTGTTGTCAGTAAAAGTTATTACAACTTTTGCTATGCAAAAAATTACAAACCCATAAACCCAATGGGATTACAGTAGTATAAAATCTGTGTGTTCATTAGAATGATCCTGATATTGTAATGTGTTGAAATCCTGGAAGTTTTGTGTGAACATTTGTATCTAATCTTTGATATTTTAATGGGTCGCAATTAAATGCGTATCTTTTATATCTTCAGCCAGCATTCAAGCTATGATTGAGATGGCAAAGAATTACATGTAGGGGTGAGGAAGTATCCCCACTCACGTTCCTTTTGTTGCAGATATTTTACGCTAAAATCTTCTTCTGCAATCTACTTACATACTTTTGACTTTGTGAGATTGCCTGTTAGGTATGCTGCTTAAAGGCTTTTAATTTTTCATTTTTGTTATTCCTTAACCAAAATGCACAGAATCAGCACACAAGAGTTGGTAAGTGTGCACTCTTTTTAACTGATTTCAGAAAAATAATTGTTAAGAATATATTGCAATGTTGTGAAGTGCCCATTGACTTAACTATCTAACAGTTTATTATTTTCTTATGTACTGCATATAATAAGATTTATTTTCTGTGGTAATGTTTGAGAAAGGTTGATGGAAAGATGCAGAGTACTCTAGGGTATTTAGCCTAAATAAATTGTCCAGAATCCAGGTATTAAGGAAATCTTCTTTGGTTACTGTATCTTGTGCTTGGACAGCAATGAGTTTGTCCAATTGAGAACAGATTCTGGACCAATGACTTTGACCTTTTAGAAAGAATGACTGTAGATAGAAAAAAATGCTATCAACCCTGCAGCATATATAGTTTCCTCAAAACATGCTTGAATTGCTATGGCTAAATTTCTTGAAAGTCTACCTTCTGGCTTTTTTTTATATTCAATATGCTTTAGAATTCTTAGTTTTATAGAGAAATTATGCACTGTAATTTATTGTTTGCATTTTGCACTGTTGCTGGTGCTAACAGTTTCCCAGTAACGGAATGATTTCATGTACATTTCTCTGCCTTCGTGGAGGTAGATTCTGAAACAGGTAGTTTCTTATGGAAGTCTGAAGCTTGACCACAAGGGGTAATGATTTGGCCGTACTTTGAAAATTTAGAGTTTTTCTTCTTATCCCTCATGACTAACCTGCTAGTGTAAAGTCCCATAAAGTGATACTGCCTGGAGCTATCATGTTGGTACACTTTGTTTACTAATCCTTCTGAAAAGTCAACAAATGCAGACTGCTATTAGGAATCTGACTGAAAGATACAAATAGGGGAGATATAAATGCAGAACCTTTATGGTTGCTCCACCCCTGAGGTGCAGGTGAAATACTATTGCAGTTGCTTTTAATTATATATATGTATTTTTCATGAGTTCTTTCCTGTTTTAGAGTTTTAGCAGTTCTGTGGAGTTAGCTTATACAAGAGTGGTAGTGGGAAAGAAATGGACGTAACAGACTATAGCTATTACCACTAACTTCCTTAGCCCTCTAGAAAGCTATGCATTAGAGACAAAAATTATATTCTTATTTGGATACCAGAATTTCAGTTTTCTAGTGTACCATGGGAAAAAGAACAAACAGCAAGAAGACAAACATTGACACTCAGAAGAAAAATACAGAAACATATCAGTCATTCTGAGCTTTTTTTGGAACACAAAGTAGTTGGTTCCTGCTTTGAGTGAAATCTGTCTGAAATCATCCCTCCCCAGTCGACTCAGGTGAAGTCTCACTGCCCCGTTAGTGGTGTGGTTCACTACTGTCATCATAGTTAGGAAACGAAGGGCTGCTACCTTTTCCTTATAAAAGTTCATTAAGTGGGATTGGCCTGCTATAGTTTTAATGAGAATAAGAAAAGGCATGTATTTGTGTCCTGAAATACACACAGTGACATATAGCATACATTTGCTTTCAAAGTCAGGTATGCACAGTACATATAAGCATATCTAGTTGCTGCAGATGAATGAAGTAAAATTTTATCCAAGTACATTTAATAAGCATGAAAAATCATATGGTTTACAGCAAATAGTAGATTATATAGAAAAGACATCTGTCTGTTCATCATGGTTGTATATTCAATTTTTAAAATCCATTTGTAGGATAACATTAATTAGCTGCGGCATGATTGAAGCATTCAAAACTGAGAGTAGTTGCATGGAACAAGGAAAGGACAGGCTTGTCTGCCAGAGTTTCATTGAAATGTTGCCAGCATTCAGATTGTTCCTAGCAGAGGAAGAATTCAGTGTAAATTGTGGTGAAGAAAAGTGAATATAAAGAAGAAAAAGCATGTCTGATTGTTTTCTAACATCTAAAATTAAATGCAAATTCATTTTACTGGTCTGGAATTTGACTCCATGTTAAATAATGGCTGCTATCTTGGCTGATTCTGGAAATGACCTAAAGAATTCCAAAACTGAGTCAGATTTTTTAAGAGTCAGACTTTAGCTGTGCTCTGAGATTGAGAGTGATAATAGGATATGTCTGTTACAAACTAAACAGATCTGATGGTTTGTTGAACTCACAGACCAGTTATTTGTTATCTGGAACCACAGCAATTGCCGTGTAACTTACCATAGTTTGTTCTCCTCTCTCCCTCCCCATACACTCTGTCATTCTTCTCTCTCTTTCTCTTCCTTCCTTCATTCCTGCTCTGTTGCTATCCTTTGAAAATTTATTCATCAGAAATGGTACCCAGTACTTGTTGCTATAGACATAGCTTCTTTTTCTTCTTTAGTGCTATTGTTTTCTTCCCCTTTTAACCTTTGCTTTGAGAAGCTTTGAATTATTTTATTTGTTTAGAGAGAATGATGAGTAATAACATTTGAATCTTTCACAACAGCAACAACATGAAAGTATCACAGCATCATGAAGTAAAAATAGTAGCAGATGTATCTGAAAAGTACTATGGTTAGTAATGGACATAATATTGGGATGGTGACAGTGCTATGGTAATAAATAAATGTACTGGTATTATTAGGCAGCTTCAGTATTTTCTGTAACTGCTGTCCACTAACTACTTAAAAACCACTCTCAGAACCTTGAATGCTCCTGGCCTTTACTGAAATTCTTCCCTCCTACTTTAAAGATTTTGAGATTTTCTGACATCTCTTTCCATCCTCAGACTGAGGAAGTATGTGCTCCTACCTCATACTTTCTTCATTCAACTGTAAGACTTAAAAGTTGTGTATTTTCCATCCCTTGATGATGTGCATGCAGATTTCTGTTCTTTCATACCATACAGAGGGGAGATAAAAGATTTGATTGGCTATATGACATGCCCTGCACCTTCCCTACTTCTGAGCCTTCTCTGAAAATCCGAAAGATACAGAAGACTGTTTGTACAAAGAATGTGTACTACTATGCAGTAATGATCTGATACTCTCTGTTGGAATTCCAGGAGTTTCTGAAACTCTATTGTCTTCATTACTTGTTAATTAGAAAACATAGGAAAAAAATTTCAACAGAGAAACTCAGGAGTGGTGAGGAGGGTGGCCTGTCAGATTACTCACATATGTGGACCATCTCTATGGTCTCTTTATGATAGAACACAGAAATGGGCAAAATCATCACCCTTGTCAGAACAAGAGAAAATAGTTTGGCTAAGGATAACTTTCTGCTTATTCCTCCTTTTGCAAAGATGGATGCATGAAAGATGTGTGTTTGGGTTGTTCTATAGAGGACATCAACCTTATTTTATGATTTCATATTTCTAAAATTAAGATCTTAGTGCAGCTATAAAAATCTCATTTGACACTTCACATTTATAGTGTGTGTAAAACAGTAATTTGAATATACACTATAAAGCATTTTCTTAGAGGAAACAGGGTAACTGGCATTCTGAATACTTTGTAAGCCCCATGGTGGGGCTTCTTCAGCAACCATTGTCTTTTTTACTAAACGAGTCAGCAGTGATCTGCTCTTTAAAAACCTTTCCTGTTTAGAGTTCTCAGGTGCATAGTCTACTTGAACCATATATTGTTAGCTCCTCCGAAAAGGGCATTTATTTTTACTGTATTTTAAAATGGAAAATGGAAAGTCCAGACCTGATGGTGGATCACAAATGCAAATGAGCATTTATGAGTATTCACTAGCTGTCTTGTAGAAGTACATTAATAATTAGGCAATTTCACTGTAAGCATATTCTCTTTGAATCAAAAGGATCAACTATGAATATATCCTTTTAATAAGAGTGCTGTCTTTTATGGAAATAAAAAAGATATGTCACGCTTTTCTGTTTTATCCACGGGAAAGTAATTGTTTCTCAGTAGAGAGAAATCAAATAAGACCTTTTTTCATGAAGTTCCTCTTTCAGAAGAAGCAAATTTGACTGTATGTAAACTTCATTTTGAATAGCAGAGTATTTAAAGGTCTTGTGGTCCATTTTTCAGTTGGCAGCATTGTTTAACTGGGTTATTGTAAAGGGTCCTCTAGTCTTTGTAAGGAGTAAAGCCGTTAGACACAAAAGGCCAAAAGTTAATGTTAACAAGAGGTTGAATGAGAAAACAGTAGGGTTTCCTACTATAATAATTTTCTGAGTTGTATTTCTACCGGAGAGAAGATCTGCAGAGTAGTAACACACAACTGATAACTATTCAATAGCAAGCTCAAAGAGGACGATTCTGTATCTATCTAGAACAAAACTTAGCTTATGTTAGAGACATCAGAAGAAATTCTGAGGTTGATTTCTTGGCATCAAATTGATTGAAATTATTAGATTGGAAATGGAGAGAAATAATCAAAACAATCATAACAGTGTGCCATAGAAGCAACACAAAATTTAAACTGCAAGAAATACAGAAACAGCAGCCCTGTCAAGAAGGACTTGGGGGAACTGGTGGATGAAAAGCTGGACATGAGCTGACAATGTGCCCTCACAGCCCAGAAAACCAACCGTATCCTGGGCTGCAACAAAAGAAGCGTGACCAGCAGGTCGAGGGAGTGATTCTGCCCCTGTGCTCCACTGTGGTGAGACCCCACCAGGAGTACTGTATCGAGCTCTGGGGTTCTCAGCACAGGAAAGACATGGACCTGTTGGAGGAGGTCCAGAGGAGGGCCACAAAAATGATCAGAGGGATGGAGCACCTCTCCTGTGAGGACAAACTGAGAGAGCTGGGGTTTTTCAGCCTGGAGAAAAGAAGGCTTTGGGGACACCTTATTGTGGCCTTCCCATACTTAAAGGGGGCATACAGGAAAGATGGGGAAAAACTTCTCAGGAGGGTCTGTTGCTATAGGACAAGAAGTAATGGTTTTAAACTAAAAGAGGGTAGATTCAGACTTGATATGAGGAAGAATTTTTTTACAGTGAGGGTGGTGAAAGACTGGTCCAGGTTGCCCAGAGAGGTGGGAGATGCCCTGTCCCTGGAAACATTCAAGGTCAGGGTGGATGGGGCTCTGAGCAACCTCATCTAATTGAAGATGTCCCTGCTCATTGTAGGGACATTGGAGTAGATGACCTTTAAAGGTCCCTTCCAACTCAAACTGTTCCAACCGATTCTATGATTCTATGATGCTGTGTTTCTAATCACAATGGAAATAGTTCTTGTTTGCATTTTTGAGTCAAATTGCTTGTATGAAGTACAAGCCTGGTAGTCAGAAGTGTTTGGCGAGTTTCTTGTCTTTCTCACATACTTTACACTAGTTGAAGTTGAATTAGTTCAGCTGAATCGGTTTCACGTTTGTGTAAGTCCGCAGAATTGCTAAAGAGAGAGCGAGTGAACAGGAAAAATGCTGGAAATAACACTTGAAGTGGTTTTCCACTATAAAGTTTGTGAAGAGATTATTTTTTTTCAGAGTTGTCCTCTCACTTTTAGTGTTCATCTTTGTGGTTTACTTTGTGGCTAGTCTCTGCGATATTTTAGAACAAGAAAAACATACATATAGTACATGTAAGAGAAAGAAACAAAAGTGAAATTCAAGTGGAAGTCTTGAACTGATTCTTTTTCCATCCATTGGTGAGAGGCTGACAATTTGAAATAAGTATTGTGAGCTGAGAAATAAAACACACTGCATTTATCAGGTTCACCCTTAGTTTCACATCATTATCCACTTACTATTTTCAGATATTTATTGTTGCTATATTTTTTTTATTCTTTCTCCCCTAAATTAATTTAGTTATTTATTATCTGCAAATCTGGCAAACACTAAGAACATCTTAATTTTTCTGCCAAGTAGTTTTCTTTCAAGTTCAATTAGATCCAGTGTTATTTACTTTCAAATGGCAAAACCCTTGAATGAATTTTAGCATCAAAGTGATCAAAAGAAAGCATCTGAATTCCCTATTGCAGTAAAGGTGTGTGTGAAGGATACACATGGGAGATGCAGGAAGAGCAGAAGATGAACTGTAAAGTATTGATTGGGATGTGGAACAGATGCTGTTTCTGGCTGCTTGTAAAAGATCCTGTCTACTCTGCTTTTCAAAGGAGCTTGAACTAATGTTACTTTTGTCCATTACACTTTTAAAGTCCCAAAGTATAGATGGAGAGGTATTTTCACAATAAATGCTTTTCTTGTGACTGACATTATTATTTTGCAAAACAATTCCCACTCCCAGAATTCTGCAGTAAATTCACTGTACTACAAATTCAGTTTGGTTCTTAGTATTTCTGTGCATCGTCAGCAAAGGCTGAATGGACTGTCTGTGGTACAGGGAACACAGAGAACTATTGCTGCAAATGGTTTTGCTCCTCAGGCATTCTGTAAAGTGAGAAGCCACGTAAGGGATTCTCAATCAAGGCATAAGGTTACCTAACAAATAATTTCTCAATAGCAGAGCTTTAAGTTATGAAAAACTTTAAGAATATCCCCAGGGAAAATCTTTGGTTCTGCAGCTTCGTATTTAGATTACAGTAGCTGGAAGTTAATTAGCCCTGCTAGCCTTTTTCTTTTAGGCTAATTAGTAAGAAAACTGGATATAAAAAAGTCAAAGTCATTTTGAGAGAAAGAACTTCAACATTTTGTACATAACAGTCCCTTTGGAGGATATTATCTCCATAATGACCATAGGATGCTCTCTGTTCTGACAGAATGTAGTTCTACAGTCTCTGGACTCATTTAGACGACGTCTTAGTCATTAATGATTTTAGGCCTAGCTGCTTGCAATTGCCAGATGAAACCACATGACATGTTGTTTAATTATGCAATGATCAGCAGCCTTTACATTTTAATTAGGGAGCCACTGTAATGAAGCCGTCCCACTTTACATATGGCTTATTGGGCTGAAAGGTCGTCTTTACTAATTGGTTGTTTGGAAATGTAATTTTGACACAGCAATACAGGTAGACTTGTCTTCACTTCTAATGTGTTTCCTGATCTTTCCTTGATTTGGCTAATTAGTGCTAATAATTTAAAAGCTGCATGGCATTCCAAAACTCCTGCTGTTTACTATATGTATAGTAGTTTTGTTAACAGATTTTAGTACTGTTAATACATGGTGACATACTGCTAGTGTCTACTCACAATTTTGTCTGGTTTTGCAAGATTACAGGGACTTTAATGTCACACATTTCTTTCAGTTATTTGTCTGTGAAAGAGATTCCAGATGCAAGGAGTTTAAAGGACTACGCTTTAATAACTGTTTGCAGTACTCTTTAGAGAATATTGGCATTGTAAAATGCATGATTTATTTGAGTTTAAGTTTTTCAATGATTAATTCATGAATATATCTGCAAGAATGCCAAGGTCTCCAAAATAATGAAAGCCTATCTCTTCGTAGCTGTTTGTTTTCATTTCAAATCAAAGCTGTCTTGTTTGTTTGTTTACTTTTTTAAAGAATGGTCTGTTCTTTCCACTGGGGTTTTGATATCATTTTGACAAGTAAAAGAATTAATTTACATTAAAGAATCAAATAGGTAAAGTTTCCATCTTCCCCTGCATTATTTTATGAGATATGATAAGCAGAAACCTTTCCCAACCTGCTCCACCAATCCAGTCTGTGCTATGCAAAGTCTGTCTCCTATTTGGTGTTCCGTTTTATTTGTAACAATAAAGTAGACAGGGTTCATCTCCGCTCCTCACAGGGATGGCTGCTTATGAGGATCCTAGCTCAAAAATATTTGGCTCTGTCTCCTTTGTTCCTTAAAGCTATTTTTGCTTATATCAAGTTGGGTAAAAATAAGTTAGTTGAGACTCAGCAGGAGTGTTTCAGGCAAATATTACTGCTACTCAACTGTTAGAGCTCTCTAATAGTTACATTGACTAAATCTAGGGTCACTTTCACACGACATTCACAACCCTTCTTTTACCAGCCTTCCAAGAACACTACTTCAGGGTTTCTATTCAGCAGCTTCTGACAGCTATACGGGATTTAGATCCAGATAAATGTCTCTAAAAAGATTGTTTCATTTAAAACATTTCCTGTGCATTTCAGGAAATCAATCCCATAGCTCTATAATGTATTACTAATGTAAGGTTGTTGGAGCAGGGACATGTTTTACTGTGTATTTTTATTGTACCTAGCAAAACAAAGGTTTGAGCTTGATGATATAATTTAGCAACACTCATAAAAATTAGTAGAAAACTATCAACCACCAAAATCTAACAAGGACTTGCAAGATGTGCTAGCTAGCAATCGAGTCATTTTTGTCTCCAGTGTTGCAAACTGGATGTATTTACATGTATCAGTATTGTCAGTGTCTTCAGCCAAGCCATCCAGATTCCTAACTTGAAGTGAATAATATTTATAGGATCAAGGTAGAAGGTTATCTTGTTCATTTCTTCCTCTCCTTCATTTTTTCCTTCATATAACTTTTTTGTATTGGTAACTTGGCTTGGTTTATATTAGTAAGGTGCTAGAACACTATGGGTGTTTTTAAAATAAGACAATATGTATGAATTCTTCTGGCAAAAATACAAATGATTTAATAATTATCACATAGGGTATATTAGAATGACACTTGAGCAAGCTTTATTTTCTCCTGCTCACTAACAAGTTTTTATAGTTACCTATAAAAAGTTGCTCTAGCATAAAGAATTGTAGATAATCCTTACATATTTAAACAATTTCCTCATTTTCTTCATAAATCTCCAGTAAGTACTGGATTCTGATCATTACCACACTGAAGTTAGCATGAAAACTTTAACTGAAGTTAGTATAGAACTCAGATTTTAGTAAAATTCTTGCTGATTAATGTAGTTTAATTAAAACTAACTAACAGAAGATCTGATCTTTTTGAGGTTATCTATATAGTGTAGCTCCCTGCTTGTATGGAAGAACATGTCCTCCCGTACACGCTTATGCAAGCTTCTTCAAGAACCTTGTGTTTTTTCTCAGATTTTGACCCAGGTGAAACACTTGTGCACACGAATGCTTGGAGATCACAGAGAAGGACTTGAGATGGTAGACTGCTATAGGCATCATCAAGTGGTCATAGTCAACAGGATGTTAATGGAAAAAGTAGTAGAAATGAAGTACAGCAATATGTACTACCTACTACAGTTACAATTAATATTACATTTTTTAGTAAATGGTTGCCATATTGTCTGTGTTTCAGGCCAAGGAATCATTGCTCTAGGTATATATATTTTGAGAAGCCATTTTCTTCTTACATTATGGAGAGATCAGCATTTGATTAATGTGTTTTCAACCTCACGCTATCTGTATAGATTTTGATAACAGGGTCTAGTTCTTTCCTGAGTTTTCAGGTGTTTTGAATAAATAGTTTGATGAGAGTTTTCTATAATGTATTTAACATATTTTTAGCTTTATAGTGACTGCATATAAATTATTTGCTAATATAAAAGTCCTATTTATTAAGTTAAACAATACCAAACCAGGGCTATTTTAAAACTTAAATGGCCAGAACTCTTGCTTCATGTAGCACCTTTGTAAGAGAAATTAAGAACTGTGCTATTTATGTGTGTATATGTGTAAGTGTATGTTCATATCTTTAAAGTTTATGATGACTTCAGTAGAAAAGCATAGGAGATGAACTCGGCTTTACTTATCATATTACATAAACCCAGGACTTAGATTTATATCTCTTCTGAGGAAAGGATGCTGTATACCCACTTCTGACTTGTACAAGAGACACGAATGATTCTTCTGTTGTCAGTAAAATGATATGCAGTGGTTAAGACTCACTAGCTATTGTGTACCAAATCCTTAGCCTATTGCTGGATGAGGAGGATATGTACTTTGATTGTGATATCATGGTGATTAAATGTTTCTCTTACATACACTCAACTTGAAATCTGTAGTCTAAATCAGGATAGAAGATTTTGTTGCATGCTTACAGTGTTTTCCACATTTTGTAGAAAGAGTTTGTATTTTTTGCTGTTTTGGGATGCAATGGTAAAATTAAATCAGTAATCTCAGTATATAGTGTATGCTTATATTTCAGGTGGCAAATCTGTTTTTCTTTGATATCAATACATCATTTTCTTTCTCTTCTGTAGTACAATGTTTATTTTCAAATGGTGATAGGAAAGTTCCAGTGGAATAGCTTTATTTTATTAACACTTCAGAAAAAAATTCCTCCATGTATGAGTTTTCATTTAACATTTATTCCACTGGAGTTTTCATTTACGATTTTGGAAGATAACTGAATCTCACTCCCATAGATAACCACAAAATAAACAGGTGAGTATGGAATATACAGCACCTGAAATTAAACTCTTCGCAATTTCAAGAAAAAAAAAATCTTACTGAGTAAAAACTTACACTTGTTTGGAAATGTCTTACCTTTTAATGCCATATAGGAGTTAATAAACTCTCCTACTTCTCTCTTTTTAACTCTAAGCACCTTTGGTTCCTTAATAGCTTGGATTACATTGATGAATTAAAATGTAATTAAATAGAAGGAAGTTAAATGTGTTCAAAGTTTTTGAATTCTTAGCTAATTAAATGCAAAGGAATTTATTCTGATTCTTTTTTTTTATATACATATTGAATGCAGATATGTCCAAAGTTTATGATAACTTAAAATACACCTATAGAATATTTAAGTTATTTTTATTTTTTAAATTGTGCTTTTTCAACTAAAAAATGAATATTGTGTGAAAATATCCTGTAGAATATTTTTTTGCATCTATTCTTTTAAAATGAAGTACCATGATAAAATATCCTTTAGAATAATTGCATATGATTGGGTACAATACAGTATTGTCATCTCTTAGCAGCGTATTAGCAACTGAAGCTTATGAATTTTCCCAGAAGTAGATATTAGTTAAAATATGCTTAATGTTGTTAATTAAAAAATATATGGAAATCTTTTTCTTATTGGAAGCGGTTGGTGATTCCATTCCTGTTATAAACCAAAGTAATGATTGTGTTCTATGCTGGTTTCTGTATTGTTCTTGTCAGTACCCACTGCTAAATTAAAAGGTGTTACTCACTTATGGTCTCATTCACTTATTTGGCTCTGAATCACACCTAATAGCACAACTGAACCCCAAAATTGACTTTAAAAAATTATTACATCAATTGCTTAGTTCTGAAATGAATCATCATTGGTTGCCAAAATGTAAAAAACCGGAAAAGAACAGATCTTTGTATGTAAAACCGGAAAAGAACAGATCAGCATCAGCCAGGTTTTTTCCATCCTGCATTATGGCAGATTCCTTACTGTAGTGTGTGATAGGTAGATGTCATGTAACCTCTATCCTGATATCACAGTTTCATTATAAACCCTCTTAAAAAGAGAGGGAACCCCCCACAATCAAAGGCAGGCAAGTATATATCACGTCAGGTATGTAGATGAAGTAGATAAAGGTACTCGATCACTAGCTGGTGAATCATCTGCTAATCGCGTCTGTATTTTGGGGTTGGAACACTACCATTTGCCAGAATAGATTTAAATTAGGAATTCAAAGCAATTATCCAACTGGAAAATAGGATGTTGAAATTTTAGTGATTGAATTTTTGTGATCCTGAATTTTAATTATGCTATATCAGCATAGCTGGTAAAATACCTGAGAAGCATGAACAGGATTATCGACCCCTATAGTTAGCTCAAAATACGACGTATTTGCTCTGTATCTTATTTGTGCATTGCACAGCACTATCTAGCATCATAACAAAATGTGATCTGTTTTGTAAACCAGGTGAGGGAAGGGGGTAGCTCCTATAAACGCTTAGCAAAGGCCCAAGCCAAAGGCTGCCAGAGCCAATGGGAACAATTCTGTAGATTTGAATTCGGTTTTAAATAAGGACCCAAGTGCATCAGGCTGATCATAGGTTATACAGGTCTTTATCTTTTTCAGGTTAGCTGAAGAATTCCACCCACACAGCAGAACAGGCGCAAGAAAGGTTTGTATCATGCAGAAGTGTGGGTTCCATACCGACATCATGCTGATGTGACATGCTGACCACATCTGAAAGAGAAATTGTTGCTCTTGCTGCTGAGCAGGGCTAGCATGCTGCCTCTGGAAAAATTAGGTTCTTTAAGCAGCTGGTCAAGCCACTGCTAGATGTAACAGCAAAGCCTAACATTGGTGGGGAACTGCAAGTGGTTCTTGGTCAGGCTAACCCTCTTTCTCCAATCCGTTTTCCTCCTTTTTGCCAGATAAAGCAGAATATTTTATAATATACTAATTTTTCCCCGGAGTATTAAATTTATGTAACTCACCAGATAAGGCATTAGTATGACAAAACAACCAGAGTGATCTGTCTTGCTAACTATTGCAACTACTCAACTTTAATTTTAAACATCAAAACTGTTTTTAAACTACTAACTTCTGTCTAATCAGTAAAAGTGATTGGTATCTTTTAAAAGATTATGAGTGGCATAATCACCTACTATACAGAAATCCCTAAATATGTGTTCGGTATGACTTCTCTCTTATTTTAGGGGACCTGAATGGTTAAGATTAAACCTAAATATTAAAAAGAAGCGAGAACAATCGGAACAGTTTGATCTCATGGTATTCCACAGCACTTCAATGAGTTATGGCTTATTAGTACTTGGTTGGGTTAAACCCGTAATTGAATTCTCAGTCACATTTCTACCAGATTTCTAAATCTCTCACACTAAGCTCCATCTTTCTTTCAACAATGGGTTTTCTAATTTTTTTTATTGTAGTGCACAGCCAAAAGACCACGTAGTTGCTACATTATGTCAGTATGAGCTATTGCACTGAAATTATGAAGAATGATTTTTATAGATCTCTGGGATACCTACATTGTTATTTATCAAGACAACACTCATCCTTATAATATGAATGAGTCTTTGCTGTATCACAATGAAAACTATTTTACGGATAGAGAGGAGAAATGCAGGCACGCTAGGGGTATTTCTCTGCAGAGAAGTGCATCCCAGAGCAGAGTCCTGAATTTACACCAGCTAAGCCTGTGCCAGAACCCAGGGCAGTACAAACGCAAGAGCTAAAAGGCAGGGTTTACTGGCTTTAGTGACTGTTGTTTAAGTCTCTCTTCTTAGTCTCTTTGTGTATTTACATGCCAGTTCAGAGCAGCAACAGCACAGGGACCCCACTTCATTTCATAATTACTACATGTCCACAGGGACTTCTAACTTGTACATAGTCCTTCGTAACATAAAACAAAATTCGCATCTGCATCATATAAATTGGTGCCTGGATCAGTCATTTCTCTCTTTAGAAATATCTGAAAGTCTATGTTTACCGTGGTGTCTAGATATTCTGCATAACCAGCTGTCAGCTCTGCAGCTCCACCAACTAAACACTTGATGTGAGAAGATGATCAGCTTTCTGTTATGTCTTCCATGCGCATTCCCAGCTAATATTTGGAAATCTTAGGGATTTAGTCTCTGACAGGTGATTAAATTCTGCCTTCTGTTGTTTTACAGAAATAAGCCTAACACCACATATATGGAAATATAGATTTCTTACATTTATTGTGTAAAGAGAATGGAATGAAAATTAGCATCAAAACTACCCTGACAGTGATAGAGAAACCTTGGATGTTTTCAGTTTGTACTAAGAAAGATGCTTCACATTACAGAACCGACCTTGATATATCTCAGAATGAACATGTTGGGGGTCATTTATGCTGAGGCGGCTTTTGGTCATCAGGATAAAAAAAAAATCACTTCTAACAGATCAGGATGCTCTGCTGGAGAGTCCTTGTACTGAAAGATATGTGTGCGGTGTCCTGAAAATTAAAATTCCACAGTCTGTTACTCATCAAAAGAATCTACTGCTGGCAAAAAAGCACTCCTTTTTGTTTCTTCATATGAATTAATGAATGTTAACTACAACTCAGTGTTCTCATTATCTGACTACCTCATTCTCTCTCTTGCGTGTACCAGCTGGTATTAAATTGCCTTTTTACTAACTTGGGTATGGTGAAAAAACAGCGGTTAACAAACGTGGTCAGTAAAAGTTGTTTTTATTGTTTCAAGCTGTTAGATACATAGTTAATTATATCTCAGCTATTTAGGACAGTTGAATTCATGTTAATCCAATTAAATATTTTAAGCAGTGACTTTATTAAAATAAAATTTTTTCTTCTAGCACAGCTGCCCCTGAGCTTGACAAAATAATCTTGCTGCATGAAGTACTTTGCTTGTGGAGAGCGCAGCTACACCGCTCCAACAGTGCACTAGGGCTGCCTTTCTGACTTCTGTTTGCTCTGCGTGTTGTCCTGTCATGAAAGGTGGAAGAAAATGTTAGAAGTGAACCAGTGAGTTCTGACATTTTTTTTTTTTTTAGTATATAGTACATTGCCTTAACTATAAAAGAAAAATTCATTTGTTTGGAAGAACGGTAATTCTTGGACTATTATGGGGTCATTGTAGT
>KZ507036.1:8896-46332 GCA_002844005.1 Limosa lapponica baueri | reverse complement strand
TTTTTATACAGTTTGAAAGGAACAGCAGCCATGGTTTTCTAAGGGAAAACATTATTATTAGAATGTGCAATAGAATAATACCACAGCTCTTCGTCTCTTTATTAATGAAGTTATTAAAGGCAAAGTTTGAAATGTGCTGGACTGTCTTTTAAAAGCACTATTTTGAATCCTGGTTCAATGAATCTTTTGAGCACATGCTTTATTTTAAGTATATTCTTAAGGTCCTTTTCAAACTTAAGTAAAATTCTCAAAAATGTTGCTGAATGGGAGTGAACCTACAAGTATGCTAATATTTTTGGTTTTGTTTTTGTTTTTTCTAATCAGAACCGCATTGTTCTTTTAATCAGTGTTACTTTCTGAATGTAATTCTTTTCCATTTTTCCAGAAGATTAGCATGGGAAGCGTCACCAAAATCCATCTTGTTTCTGCATTTCTTAAATGATTTGTGAACAATTTGCTGAATAGTATTTTAAAGCAAATGGGCATATTTTGCCTCTAAAATTATTCTAGCTAACAGATACTTCCTGTGGTTCTTAAAATCTTTGGAGGACTGCTTTTGCTGGGTTGGTTGACTTCAAGTTTAGCACATCCCTAGCAATAAACAAGCATGTTGGGCATGTTGTTTGATGAACTTCAAAGATTTAAGCACTCAGCTTTAATTACTGATGGTTTTAGCAACAGCACAATAAAGATAGGCTCCTGCTTCACTAAATCAAAGAAATGTGACTGAGGGCCTTCTGATCCAATTGTTCTCATTTAGTTCAGCTCTCACAAACATGGTTGTAAAATATTATTGTGGCTTGAGCTGACATGAAACTCCATTGTCATCAATCAAATAAATAAAAAAAAAAGTGTGAGAATCAATACATAACACAAAAGTGGTGATTTCAGCCACTTAATCAACTGCACATGTTTTGCAGTTTTGTTCCCCTCCTGCCCCTTTTTCTCTCCAACTTCTATTTATTTATCTTTAAATTTTTTTAACACTTGTCATTCTGCAACCTAGTAAAGCTTAGCAGCTGTGAAGATGAAAGGACCAACATTTCTCAACCAGGATGATCTGAGAGATGCTGTTACTATATAACATTCAGGTGCTAATGTTACTCCGTAAAGCACTGTACCTTTTAGTTGTTCAGCGATAATAATAATCTTTTGTCTCCCTGCTGATACAATTATGCACACTATATTGAATAGTTATGATTGTGTGGCTTGACAGCATTCCAAGGTTTTGCCAGAGACTCTGCTATATAAACTCATTCAGAGCAGTGAGGCAGGTTTAATGGGCAAGTTGGATGAAGCCTGAGGCCAGCTGGTGTCAGCTGCCTCTTAACAATGGTAATATATATCAATCACTCAGCATGGTTTTTTTTGTTGGGATATTTTTAATCTTTGAGGTCTAATACCAATAAAACATATTTACTGGCACTTAAAGGGGCAGCATTATTAAGAGGGAGGAGATGAGATGTTCCCTACTGTCTGAATATAAGCCTGTGCTGAATGGATAATATTCAGTCAAAATAAGCATTGATATCTGATACATCTACTGTCATGAAGATAACTCAAAGAAAACTGATGGAAACAAAAAGGATTTTTGTTTGGTGCAAGAACTTTATCTCTGCAGAGAATCTAACAAGGACAGGGGTTTTCTTAATTTTTTGCTTTTATTTTTTAAAAGCAATGTAACCTTAGGTAAGAAAATTGATTTTAAAAAAACCAAAATATTATCTCAGTATTATCAGTTCATCAGATTTTTCTCTGAGCTTGTTTTTGAATAATAACTATTTAATTCATTACATCTGTTTTAAAGAAACTCAAGTTACAAATCCAATTTACATTTCTTGATCCAGAAAATCACATGCATATAGGCTTAAATATATGAATATACAAGAACGTGTTCAAGCACAGTCTAAGTCCCTTGACTTTAGTGGGGTTTATGTACATGCTTATGTGCATTTCTAAAAGAACTGTTTATTCATCTAACTACTGTGTGCAAACCATTTGTTTTCTAAAAGTAATTATTCCAGAACTGAATAGAAAAAACACAACCAAACACAAATGGAATGGTGTGACACCCATTAGGTGAGGACTGCCTCTATTTTGTTTAGGAAAGACTGTGTTTAGTAGACAGATGTTAAATTAACTAGATAATCTTAACGTGAAGTTCTAGAGTAGTTATTTAATATCTGTGAAGGAAAAAAATAGAACCAGAAAAGCAGTAACTAGCCGTGGTTTCAACTAAATCTTGCAGATTCAAGATTTGAACACAGATTGCTGTCTGATTTCCTGATCTTAAAAACCTAATGATCTAGAAAGACGTGCCTGTGCTTTCTTTTACTAGCAATTGGGCTCACATCCTTGTTTTTCTGTACGAAGTCTGCCGTGGATCAAATGTCTTGAAAATCATTCTGTACAGCTTTGACATTTTCCTATGTCTGACTTGACTTTTCTGGATATCGCAATGTATCAGACTGTATTAGCTGTTGCCTGACAAATTACGCCTGGGCTAGATGTTCTTCTACATGAGCTACTTTGGTAGCTTCCAAAAGAAACATACCAATTTCAGATACCTCCAAAGAAGCGTCATAGCCATCTGTTGATATGTTTTTAAAATGTTACATAAAATTGGCTTAAATGGATGATGTAAAACTTGGAAAGATGATGGTACATTTACACTGCATTTAAATTCGAACTACATAAAAAAGCAAAGCAGAAAGTCTGTGAGGTAATTAATGTTCTTCATCAGTTAGCATTTATTCTAGACTATATATTCTATGGCAAACACTCATTCTGGAGCCACAGCGAAACAAAGTTTGTGTCCCTGTACCCCTATGTTCTTGTTTCTAGCACAAGGTCATGTGGGGTGTGTGTACTAAAGCCACAGACATGAGTGACTAAAATAACTTCTGGCTTAAGCAAGTCAGAAATGCTTAATTCTCCCTCATGCTCCCAAGAGTAGACTTTACATTGAAATTAAAGATCTCTAAGAATATTGGTTAATGTAATGCCAGTAATTTGTTTTTCTGTTCTATAAATCTGGTATCAATACTATATCTCTGATATGGATAGCTTAGCAAGGCTTTTTAATGTGAGGTTGTATAAAAGGTGAAACAGCATCCTCATGAAGCTGAACTGATTATTGTTCCACCATTGCTTATATTAACTATGTTGTTATCTATCACAACAAATGTCAGCCATGCCAAAAGCAAAAAATCCTTTCTGAAGTATTGTCTGACTGGCCTTCTTCAAAAATAACTCACAAACTACCCTGTGCACTGTAATTTAGACCAGGCAAGATGCTCAGAGTTTTGCACTGCCATTTTAGAGGGGGAGAAGAGGAGGAAAGGGCCACAGAGGATGGACTTTGAAGACAAAAATGTTGTCGCCAATTAGCTAAAATGTTACAATTGGTGCATTCTAAGCTTGATAGGCTCATTAAGCATTAAAACTCCTTGACATTTCCCTGTTGTAGTGATAAATAGGAATGAACAGTTTGCATTTTATACTTTACTAAATTGTATGTCTTTTTGGCTTCTTCATCTGTCATGTTTTACATGTTTAGTTTTGCATCCATTTTATTTAAAAAAATCAGCATTAAAGCTTCTTTGTTCTTTTTCTAATTACGTTCCTTTGAAAAACTCCTAGTTTTGTATCAATGATATTGTTTACTTTTAAAGTTTAATAGTTAATGCTCATTGTTAAATTGCCAAAAGGATATAGACTAATTTAGCATGTCATTGCTGCTTGGTGAAAATGCCATCATTAGTGATCCATGAGTTGCAGAGAAAAATAGAAAAGAAAGAAGGCCAACAGTCTTATAAACACCCCAAATGATTTTAAGAAGTCCATTTTTATCAAAGGGGTTTTGAAGGGAACCCTCTATAGCCTTCTTTCTTTCCTTGACATAGTTAAATACTTTTAAGTATCGTCTTTAAATGGAATTACAGCTGCATTGATTTAATAAACAGGAAAGAACAAAAGGAGATTGTGAATGAGATAGTGTTAGCCTTTTCATATTAATGAAATTAACTTCAGGACTACCTGCTATTCTTTTTCTTTTTTTAAAACTTCCCTCTTTTTGTACTATTCTAAGTTCTCAAAAAAAACTCACCTGGATGGATATTAGTGGCATGAACTGAAGAAAAAGACTTAAAGTTTCATTGTCTTTCCTTTTATTTTTGATTTGCTATTCATATTCAATGGGTTAAGAAATCCCTTTTTGATTTTTCAAACATGTTCTCTTTTTCTGTTAAGAGAAAGGCCTCCTGATAAGTTCTCATTTTCTCTACATCTTTCCAGATCAGTAGCAGGCTAATAATTGCCAAGTTCTGTATTGGCTGTAAATGATAAGGTTCTAGTAGCAGAGGTTGGCTGCAGGGGTGGCCTCTGTGGAAAGAGTTCTTCAGGAGCTGCCCCGTGCCAGACACAGCGGTTTCCAGCCAGCTTGGCAACAGGCACACCACTTGCCAAAGCCAAGCCATTCAGAGGAGTTTGTGGTGCCCCTGTGAAAACATATTTAGGAAAGGACAGAAGAATGCATGGAAGGAGGGAACAGAGGGAACAAAATCAGAGTAGTTGCTCAATGGTCGAGCATCCACACCCCCAAGGGAACTGTGGTTTGTGGGTGAGTGAGAAACAAGGAGCGGCAGAGAGGAACCACTGTGCACTGGCCTCAACCGCCTGCACTACTCGTTGCCTCACTGAAGGGTCTGAGTGTAACCTGCAGCAGTAAGGAGGGAGGGAGGAGACATATCTAGAGTGAAGTATCGAAGTTGAGCCTGGTATTTTACCTAAGTAAATGTTTGCCTTTGTTTCCCAACACCCAGATCAATAACTAAATATTTATGTTAACTGGCAGTAAATTAATTTAAATTCCCCGAGTTGAGCCTGTTTTGCCTGCAACAGTTACTGGTGAGTGATTTCCCTGTCTTTATTTTGACCCCTGAGTTTTCTTGCTCCCCTGTTCTTCCTATTTTCTCCCCATCCCGCTGCTGGGAGGGCAGTGAGCTGGCAGCTGTGTGGGTTCTCGGCTGCTACCAGGGGCCAACCTACCACAGCTTCCTACTTGTTTATCTCTTTGATATGTAGACTCTAATTCTGAGTTGTAAGAGAAGTTTACCCTTTGGCACCTTTTTTGGCATGTTGCAATGTTCAGCCAGTAAGTGGATAAGCGTGTGATGCTGTAATAACCATTTTTTTTTTCTGATCTAGCACAAAATTAACTTTAAAAGTCTCTTGTTAATTATACTAAGACCACTTTTTACAGTTCTGGCAGTCTAATGGGTCTTAAAATTAGGATCAGAATGGAGTCCTTAAAAAGCTAGCTTTCATGCTAGATAGACCATAGTAGTCAGTGAAGTGCTACAGAGACTGCAGACATGAGGGTAGGTTGTTTCCATGCTTTGTTCTTCGTTCCCATGCTGAGGGCTCTAGGCTGTCTTTATACCCCCTGTATTCTACTATATGATGTACCCAGCTTATACGATTGCTCTCATTTAGGTATATGGTAGCTCCTAGACAGTGTTGAGTTCCAGCTCCTATACAAGAGACTGAATAAAGCTTCCAAAGAGTACTTTCAGAGTTACTCTTCATCCACTTTACAAGCCCTCAGTACTACTGCAGCAACATACACTCCTATAGTGTAAATGACAAGGCCTATGGCAGTGTTTCGCGTAGCTGTGAAATGACCTGGTTATATTCTGACATGAATTATTCTGTATGAAAATGGGGGCAGGTGGCTACATTGGAGAATATCTCTATTCACTGTTTTAGAAGTTTCAATAGTGTAAATTACATGGAAAGCTTAAAAAACCCAACAAATCACCTGTTGCATTATTTGCATATGCATGTTTGGGAAGGAGGTTGAAGCTATTTATCTAACATGCTGTGCATCTAACCATACAGTAGCTTTTTCATATTTTGCAGAGAGGGTGAGAACAAGATAAATCCAGCTTAGGGAATGGAATCTATTCTCCTAATACTAAGATTTGATTCTTCTTCCTCACTATCTCAAGCTTCAGGTTAATGGACACTCACATTTCAGCCAAGAAATCTCTCTAGTAATCATAGCATTGTAAAAGGAGAACATTTGAAAGTATTTTCTCTGCTTTCCTATTTTAAATGGACTTTTCCTTAGTGCTGGGTTCTCTTTTTTACAGTGGCTGTATTCATCTGTCATTTTGCTTAAGCAAAATGATACTCTTTAGGTCTTGATTACCCTTGCTTTAGGCAATCCCTTCTCTTTTAAATAATATGATGAAAGCAAATCCAGTCAGGCTTACACAATGAGACCTTTAAGGTGCCGCTCAATCCTATTTGGTCTTGCTGAGACAAAGATTTGTCTTTCATAGAATTCATGATCACAAATGCAGTTGTTATTATTCTTATAAAAAGCAGCCGATGCATGCAAATACTTATTAACTGTATCAATGCAAGGCACTGGAATTGTTCTTTCTGATGCTGATTGTTTTATTATTACGGGAAATGTTTGTCAATTCCAGGGAATAAAAGCATTTCAATTGGGAGGATTACGGCAGTCTTTCTGGACAAAACACTGTATTGGCTCTTACCATTCTTTTGATCAATTTTAACAGAGATTATGACACAAGAAATTTAAATTTTAAGTGGATTTTACTTAAATTGGTAAATTCAATATTCACTTTGGCAAGTTGGTTCATGTCCCTCAGCTGAATCTATGTGGATGAACCCTGTTACAGTACTGGGGTCTTCAGGCTAGATTTATAACTAACTAGTGGTGGAATCAGGAAAAAAACCCCACATTTTGGACACCTAGCTCACAATGAAAGTCAATAGTGGTTGTGTACCTCTCTGGGCCATTTTAAAAGAACGTAAATAGCTCTGAAATGTGCATTACAGATTGTGAATTGTTTTGATATTGTTATGTGCCTTTATAAGCAATTTAAATGGGTGAACAGGCCAGACTGACCTTTGACACAAGTTGGGACAAAGAGTCACAGTTTCTTCTAGCATCTTTGGTTTTGGGGTGGGCGTTGCAAAATCTTCAACTGCTTCATATCAGAGCTCTCCTCCTGTGATGTGTCTGCCTGGCCAGCAGGGCCACTCATGATGAGCTATACAGTTGCAGGGAGAGGGTGAGTGTTGCCCATTTGTGCAAGTAAATCAAAGATGCTAAGTCCTTTCCAGAGATGTTTTCTTGATTCCTTTGTCTCTTTGTGTACCTATATGATCCCACTCATAATCTAGCTCTTGTGTAATCAGTTTGTGAACATAAAATGCTCATAGAGCTTGAATATCTTTTTTTGCACTTCTGAATTTGCAGAAAACTTGAAATTAAAATAAATAATTGTAGTACAGAAATGTATCTCTTTTTGATTCAGTTTCAGCATGTGCTTAAAATCTATTTAGTGGAATGGAGTCTGAAGAGGTGATTGAAATTAGCACATTCTTTTAAGTGATCAGTGAATTTTTATGCTTTGATACCAGAGCTTATGGACCTAAGCCAATGGATTTTTTTCTGTTGGTTTTGTTTAGGGAAAGTTGCACAGGGCTATATAAACATAATCACTGAAGATTTTTAGCTTTTGCTATGGGGTTATTGACATCAAAAAAGAAGAAAACAAGAAATAAATTAGTTTGGTACAAGTAGGAAGAAATAAATAATTTGTTAATACAAATGCTGAGTTCCTAAAATGGAAGAAACTGTATAGATTTCTTCCTGCACTTACTGAAAAATCTTTTAAAAGATATAAAGAAGCAACAATAAGTTGCATGAAGGTTTTTGTGGCAAACTATGAGATTTTCCAGTAGTGAAGTTTCTACATCAGAAATACAAATATAGGCTTGATAGAAATACCAGGTTTCTGTCTCAGATAAAGTTTGCAAACCTGCACAGTGATTTCTTTTGTCTTTGCTTGGAAATGCTTGTGTGATATAAAAAGGCATATACTTCTAATCACAAGAGCATAACACTCCACTGATGACACCTGCCATCAGTTCCTTGGTTTGTGTTATCTCTACAGTGGCCTTAGCTTTTAAATAGTTCATTCATTGGAGAGGAAGAAAAGGTCAGTGATCTCTTATTGTTCAACAACACCAAGGGGTTTTCTGAGATTGGCAGCCAGCAGAATATTGCAGTGAAAGTACTGTATGGAGCTGCCAGCACAGGCTTGCATAGATCAGCATTTCATTACAAAAATAGAAAATGACTGATGTATTTTCTAGGTCAAGGTGGAAGAAGTCAAATAAGGACACTGATGTCTTGAGTAGGGAAAGATGGTTATTGGGTGCAGTATTCCACCGGCTGTGAATGGACAGTGTAGTCCTCTTTTCTTTCACTCTATAACAATATTTAAAGACGCAAGTACTATAATTCTAACCCTGATTTTAGCAAATTGCAAGTAGTACTGTGCTTATCTCCATTTATTTATCTCTTAGATATAATAACACTGAAATAGTGGGCATCAGTGTGGACAGAGTTGTTATCATCTTCCTCTCTGGTGGCATTCATTTGAAGGAGAACCTCCAGACAGTGATGATGTTACTTAGAGGGTTGGTTTTTTATTTCTCTTCTTCCCCTGAAACATATTGTGTGTCTGGATACACAAGAGGAGCCTAGCTATGAGTAATTACTTCTCTTAAAGAATTTTAGATGTCTGTCATGATTTAGAGAAAAAAAGTAGTTTAGTAAAAGCTTTAAAGCATTTGCTTGTTTTCCTGAATGTTCCTCATAAACATAGCATATCTCAAATGAGCTGGTAGAACTGGAGGTTTTAAGGGATGCTACTTAAGAGTCTGAAGGCATCAAGAGGAAGAATTACTTCTAAGACAACAGGATGGTGTCTCCAGATCTTTAAATCTCTGACCCTATTCTTCATTTTAGAGGTTTATGAGTAAGGCCTATGTTGTCTGAAGAAAAAGTCATTATGAAGAACAGGCTCAACAAGAAATAGAGCATTGAAAGACTATTTAAGGACTTCTTTAAGATAGCTAATACGTTTCTGTCCTTTAATTATTCTTCAGTTTTAACTATTTCTTAGTTGGTTTACTTTTCTGAAAGAAAAATGAAGAGGCCCTGCCATTAAACAATTCATAAGAGTAACCTTTAGTGCAATGTAATGCTTAAGTGTAATGCTGAGCAAATTTCTAACTGGTGTTTGGCAGAATTTGATGAAAATAATTTCTTGTTCAAAAAAATGTCTCAAACACTTGCCTTTCTCTTATGTCCTCTTGCTCCTCCTTTGTAAAAAGAACCAGATAAGGTTAAAATAGCATTTTGGTTACTTAGGATAGTTGTTTGAAGACTTATATTAAGAATTTGCACAATTCAGAAAGAACTCTGTATACATGTGACATAGGCACAAGTGACAGTAGTTCATCCTTCGCATTCAGAATGCTTCTCTAAAGGGAGATTTGATGCAGAGCAGGTGGCTTGGCAGATAGAGCTCCACCTGGATAAACCATGGGACATCGAAGTAGGCTGTTACCTACTGACATACAGGAACCACGACAGGAAATTGAGATGAGGTATGAAAACCTTTTTGCTACAAATTCAGACAGCTCTTCTACTACCTAAGGTGGAGCCAAAGAAGATACTGTAAATTTCTGCTTTGGCTTTATAGTGAATGTTTCTTAATTTTCTTTATTTTTATTTTAGTTATTTTTGTCTTTTATTTCTTACATTGTTAATTAGTTTTGGATTATTGAAAGTTTAAATATGGGCAGAAAATTTAGAGTGTATTTGTGTATTTCTGATTGCAGAAAAGGGAGATCTACAAGTCTAAATTCAGAGGTCAGTTCACATTCCTCTCACAGTAAAATCTGATGAGAGGTTAGGTCATGTATGCAGACTTTGGTCCTCTCTTTGGAGTAGATTAAAATAAAATGTCTTTTTTTTTTTTAAGTTGAATGTATTTCAAGTTTTTTAAAAAATCGCATTTTATTTTTAGTCTTTGCAAAAAATCAGAGTCCTTATCCACAAGACAACTTAGAGTTGTCACCAAGCTGCCAGATAACAAGCTTATATTGTTCAGGAAAATATATTACAATTTTATCTACTTGTACTGTTCAATAAAACATTAGTATCTCAGCATTTTTATTTAACAATAGGCAACCTTAGGCCAGTAATTATGCAACAATTATAATCATAAAAACTGTCCCCTGCTGCTCACCTAGAAACAAGAATATATTAAACCAGTACTAACCATCTAAAAGGAAAGCAACAAACTACACTCATTTTTAATGCCCCTGCAGTGCACCATGGGAAGCTAATAATTCACCCTCTAATTAGTATCCCTTCTGCTGCTGTTGGCGCAAGGACAGACAAAGAGGTATCCGCTTCATTACAAACTCGCCTTGGTAATCTTTAAATGTCTTTCTTCTCTGCAGGTTGAATGCATGGAAAAGGGGCAAATAGAATGTGCAATTAAAAAAGGTTTGCTGGTATCGCTAGTCTGACCATGCATCCTAAGTCTAATGAGTATACTAAAAAATCAAAAAAAGCCATTTGAATGTACTTTTTCTGGTTTTGGCTATGTTGTAATTCTTCCCTTTTGTTCTTCGTTAGTTCCTACGTTAGAAGTAAAAAAGGAATGCACCAATGGGATAAAGATATGATAACTTCACAGCATACCTGCAATGACAGTATTGTTTAGAATTTGAGCAGTTGGCAAACGTTATCAATCTAGCTTGAGAAAAAAGTGAATGACAGCAGGCCTTAATGCTTTAGAAGATTGAGTTTAATTGTTTCCAAGAGAGTGTATCAATTTTAATACGTTTCTGTTTCGAAAATCAGAGTGATTTTGCCACAGGGCACTATGGGTTTGAAATATACAAAGCACTTCTACAAGATTTTTAGTCCTGCAGAGATTAGAATATACTGTTCTTATAATATACTGATAATAGTACTGTTACAATGATGCTTTCCTTTAACTGTCTTGTTTACATATGCACAGTGTATTTGATGATTGATTTAAACTTATTAAAGAAAACGTTACGTGCCTGAGGGCATTTTCAACTTGCCAGTACACAGCTGATTCTAATTGTTATAGAGAAATTTTAGTTTTTACAAGGGCCTGCTGGTACCGTAAGAAACAAGACCAGCAGCTTACTGGACAGCACTAAGAGCTTGTGCTCCCTGTGCTCTGGCCTAAATCAGTTGTGTTATTTCCATTTCGTAGCTGGATAGTGATCTATGTGAAGTCTGTTTGTAGTCTCATAACAAAACTAGGTGTAATGTTGCCTCTTCGGTTAATTTTGAGGATTATCTATTGAGTTGCAGAGGAGATCTGTGTGTTTACCTCTGTTTATGTCCAGTCCTGCCCTCTGTGAGATTATGCTTGTGTAATCGCTAGGATACATATCTGTGCTGCTGTCTGCTGAATAGGCAATGAAACATCATATTTTTTTGTAATAGGCAGTTTGAAGAAAGTTAATGGACTTTCATAATCCTTCCATTTGACTATTGTGAGCTAAAAGCAGCTGAGGATCAGTATGAGAGGATGTAGCGCTCTTGTTCAGCAACCCTCCAGGCTCAGTAGTTGTCCCGGTTTGAGGTAAAACAGAACTAACTTTCTGTTCAGCAATTTTACATCTTAGCTAGGCCTCTTCTAACTCCCTGAAATTCTGTCCCACAAGCAATGGAGCTCCTTTAACCGTTGCTGTCTTTGTGTGTATCTGTTCCTGGTTGACTTGTGACTCTCTCCAGCGTTGCTGAGCAAGCTGTTCTTTCATACTAGCTAACACCTTTCTCTACCTGTGATCCTCTTCCTGCCAGCCTTCCTATCCTGCTATTTTTTTGACAGCTTACCCTACCTTGTTTTTCGTAATGCTTTGTTCTCCTTCCTGCTATTTACCATCTGTTACTACTGCTCTTCCTCTGCTTAGGTCTATCTGTCCCAGTGCTTTACCTCTACTCTATTCATCTTACAAATCTCAACAAGAAAACTTAGTGGCTGTAATATAGAATAGAGCACTACTCTGTAACAGAAGAATATATAAATTAAGAGGCTGATCCAGCTAAGGCTTACCAGGATTCTCTTGAGTTCCTAAGTTAACTTTTAGCTTTATTTTTAATTAAAGGAGCCACAAGGGAAGAGCAGGAGTGTTGTCTGTAGAATGAAATAGGATCGTGATTTGTTGTTCCCTCCATCTAGTGTAAAGATATTTCAGAGTTTCTTATAGGAGAGTAAAAGGCCATATAGTACCTGTGATGGAAAAAAAATGGTTTAATTCCATTCCAGTAGTGCTCCACTGTTGATTCCAATTTGTCCTAATTCCAATGTGGCCAAATTAAGAAATGGAAAAAATGGCTATCTTAGGCTGTGTGTACACTTGAAAAGGAAGTTGATGCCATTTTAGGTTGTCTTAGGACTCATATTGGGAAATCAAAAGGCCTGGAGGTTGTCCTGATTTAAAATCAAAAAAGATAAATTTATGGAAAGCTTATATGTCCTTATCAGTACTGTATCTGTCTGGAGAATAAATGGAGAACTTGACCAACTAGTCCCATAAATTTATCCTCAGCACTAAATTCACCTAAAAATATCAAAATTGGATTTGGTTGGCACTCAATCATATCAAAATTACTTTCTAAAGAGTTATGTACAGTTTGGTACTATTATTGAAGTATCTTGGTAAGAAAATAATTGGATATAAATTATAACATGTTGTTTTAGTGCAGCATGAAGACATGTTTTGCATGACTACGAATGGAAGTGGAAACAAAATATCCTAATGATATTCTCTTTAAAAACAAACATATGCTTGTATTAATGACTAAACCACAGGGCATTTACTTAAATGCTAATGACATGGCGGATTTAATGGATCTGGATGTAGCACTAGGACACTGCTATAAATGACCATTAGTCTCAATGGAAATACTTTCTGCCTCAATCGTTATTGTTTATTGATCTGATGTAATTGACCATAACTTCTCTTCTTATTATATCAATTGCTTCTCATCCAGTTACGTGGTGCGCTGCATCAGGTTACATTGTTTTCCATAAAATATTATATTTAGTCTCTTATTTTTTAATACTGTCTGTCTGATAAAAATGTGTTATATATTTGGGACAAGTTCTGGAACTACTTTTCTGGACATACTGGCTTCTCTGGAGGACGCCAGCATCTGAGAGGTGGAAGCCTTAACTTCAACAAGCCATGCTACAGTTGCAGTGCTAGAACTAGTCTTTTCCTCAGAAACAAAAAAAGTTGATCTTTTGTTATAGAATAGTTGGAGTTGGAAGAGACCTTAAAGTTCATCTAGTTCCAACCCCCCTGCCATGGCCAGCGACACCTTCCACTAAACCAGGTTGCTCAAAGCCCCATCCAAGTACCCATGTCCTGTAAGACTTTTGTCTTGAATCAAGATGATATGCCAACCATGCACAATTTTTCTTAAAGGTAAAATTCTGTTTTTGAAAAATTCTTGTTATGTGTTCTCTGAGGCAGTTTACTTGCTGGGTCTTCTGAGCATAGGTCACCCAGGCAGCTGATTTCATACACAGATGAGCAGACTAAGAAACTGAATGGTCCAAAATGGTCTACAGAGTTTTCTGCTGAAAAAAAAACCCTGTCAAAACAACCTATTCTTCACACAGAATTTCTTTAGGAGCTGCCTAGACTACCAATTGGCTATGTAACTCAAAGGATCTGGGGACCGAAAGGCTGGGAGCTAAGGAAACATAGCAGATGGGCAGCTCATCTTAAAGTCTTGATAGGAAAAAATGGGGAAAACAGACAACTTCCTTTGACATTTTTATTGGAATAAGCATATTGTCAGCAAACTTCTAGTGTTTGACACGCTTGTATTTTTTGATGGGTGACTCTTTTGTAAATTTTCCAGCCCTGGTAACATGGCCGATGGTTAACTAGAAACAGTAATGCCTGGACCAGCAGAAACTGCATGGTGGATAGACTCACAAACTCTGTCCTTGGCCAGCTCCCAGCTTCCACAAAGAAGGGAACCTGCAGTTAGAGCAACTCTTTATGGGTCAGGAGGTTAAGGAATCCATATGCATAAGTTATTTTTTGTTGTCATTCATTTGCACAGAATCATGCCTGGCTTGCTCTAAATTATCTATTCCCTGTGGAGTCTGTTCCTTGATTTCACTTTCCCAGAAAGGTTTACACTCTGGAGGAGAAAAAAAAAAAAGAAAAACCTAGACACAAACTTCATGGTTTTATATTTGTAACTCTATGTAACTTGAGTCTCAAATGAGAGCTTCTGCTTACTTGTCTCTGACATTCTGGCCAAAGGGAAAGTTGTGCTTCACTCATGTGCTGCATTTCTAGCTATCTTCAAAGTTTAATGCAAGGAAATGGACTCAAAATGTCTCAAAGACAAACATCTCTGATTTTGCTTGTTTTTGTAATGAATGATGGCAACTTGGGGAATTATTATAATAGTAAATATATTATAGTTATAAATATTGACGAACAAATTGGTATAGATTCCAGATTCATAACAGTGATATTTTAATTATATTACTTTCTTTATTTTGGGCCTTACTTCTCAGAAATATCACTATTTCTGCAAAAATTAATCATGTAAATCAAATCATCATTGATCGTTTTTAATCTAGAGAATGTTTTCCCTAAATTTATTTCTAAAAATTGATCAAGATGATAAACAGCTTAGAGAACGTTTTAGCTCAAGATTGGAGTTCAATTTTTAATATGATTATTGGCTGCTCAGAATTTCTACTGTAAATACAACATTTTTCTTAAAGCACCACGTATTTCCATTTGGTGAGATGTGAGGTTTTTGCTGAGGAAAAGCACAAGCCTAGAATTGTCTGATGTCTAAATTGATCATTACTTCCAGGAAATTAATTTTGTTTGTTGATGACACCCTTGGCGTGGCAAAAAGTACAGTAGAGACTGCTAAGAAGGGCAAAAACTTGGAGTGTACAAATTTTTCTGTGCTGCACCATATTTAAAAGGAGCAAAGGTGTAAAATTCTTGTTGGGAAGACAGAAGGGAGCAATGGACTCCATATTGTCAACATTCTAGATTAGGTTTCTAGAACAGCTGAATTCTGCTAGGTAGCCTTCAGCTGACATGCTCATGCTTGCCTCCCGTGGGTCTTAGAACATAGTCTTGTACCGAGTAAATCACTGACAGTTTTCTCTCCTGCTTTCAGTGCAATTGGCTTCAATTTCTAGTTTCTGCAGGTGAGGTTAGGAATAAACAAACAAAAAAGAGAATGAAATAGTATTTAATAAAGCAGATAAAAGGTAGTATTTTGACATCATTCTTAAGTAGATTTGTAAAGAGGCCAATAATTTGCATTATTCCATCTCGTATATCTCATTCATGAAATAATTTGATTTATGGTATGTAATGTATAATAGACTTACAAGAAAAGGATAACTAAAAATGTAATTACTGTTTCTTAAGATAACCACTTTCTGAAGCAAGCCTTCACCAGCAAGATAACGTACCATTATGCTAGTTTTTTGTATACTATAGCTCCTGCACTCCTTATATATTTTCACAAATTCTGTTGTGATAATCTACATATTTGACTAGTACACAAAATGAAAAAGTTTAAAGCACTATGTTCTTCATTGTTAGTGCTTGAATAGTGCTTCAATATTTTAAAGAGTACAGTGTTGCAGAATATTTAAACTATCTTAGACCTAAGATTCTGAAAACCAGGAAATACATACTTAAAGGAGTTTTACGATGTGCAAATGTTTACATGATAATGCACAATTGAACAGTAAGTTTATCATCATTATTGTCAGTTTGAGCTCTTCTTCTGCTACTTTGAACACTAAGTTTCTGAAGCCTATATGATTCCATTAAAATGGAATGTAAGTTTTGTAACTATGGAATCTGAATTCTCAAAGTGTTAGAAACTGATGTTTAATGTAATGACTAGCAGATACAGAAACCGAAAAATTCAAACATTAGTGGCGACCATGAAGTTCTGAATGGCTATTATATGTAGGTAGTGACAATTTTGACATATGAGAAGGTATGGCTTTATTAAAATGTATTTGTACGTGTTTTTGAAAAGTTCTTGTTTGCAATTCCTCTTATTAATAGCAAATCATTTAACATGCCGTGGCCCTTTAGAGGACTACATTGTAAATTAAATTTCTTTTCTGAGTTGGGCTATTGTTACTGGGCTGAATATGCTGTGCATGCACAGGATCGAATGATTATTAATAGTTCTAGTCTTTCCTGGGTTGCTAGCTGCACAATAATGAAAAAAGCAGCATGGTCAAGGTACAAATCAGATTGAAACATCTCCTGTGAACTTCTAATTCTAAATTTATACAAAGCAATTAAAACCCCCTGTACTTACATATTTCTTTTAGACTGCACTAATGGTTTGGAAGTAACAAGGTAAGATAGACGTTCTGATTAGAAGAGACCAGCAGTTCACAGATCAATGAGAACAGAATGTCCTAGTACCTTCTATACCTCTGGATGATATATTTTGTTCCACTGACTTTCAGTTTAGGGGTACTCACAGAAATCTATAGTTGTAAGATGAGAGGTTTTTGTTCCCGAAGTTCTAAAGTAGTATCAAATTTAAAAATATGTCTACAAATATACCTGTCCTGCTATATGTGTTAGAGTAAAATTCATATGGCTCATGCCACATAAGCTGCATGAGCTTTTTGGCAAAGGTACATCCATATAATGTATTTGATAGACAGGTGAGGGCTCTGTGATCTACAGTGGAGGAAGGGACTTCTGAATTCTTTCATAACTTCAGAAATTATTGGTGAATGAAGAAGCATTAGGGAATCCACAGTTTTTAGACAGTGAAGAACTTTGAACAAATTTTCCGTTTAGGGAAAATGAAAATGTTTTGTTATGATAATGAAATAATTGACAAAGACTGTTTGGAATAAAAAAGAATAAACTTTAATTATTTAATTTGCTTCAGATTTTCCCATTTCATTAGAGGTGATGCTATCAAGCATCATTCACTTTTGTCAAATGCTGGCTTGTGAGTTTTTTCACTGAATGATTGCATTTTACTTTTTATTTGTCTAGTGTATTTCTGCTTTTTTCTTTTAATCTGCAAAGTCATTGATGCAGCATCTTATTCTCATTTTAAAGAGACAGGTTGAGGGGCTGGCTTGCTGCGACAGGATTACAACAGCATATTAGCAGTGTCTGTCTGTCTGACTCTTTTAGAAGTGCTGCTGGCTGCTTCCGCTATGTAGTGTAGTAATTATTCATTGATTTACTTCCCTTCGTGAAGCCTGCCTCCAACCTTTCCAATCCCTATTCTACAAGAGGAAGACTGAGACTAAAGCAGTAGTTGCCTAAGGAGAAGGAAAGTTTTTGATGTTATTGCTAAGACAAGTAATAAAGAGTTTGCATTATCCACCTCAGAGCCAGTAACTCAGGGGTGTATTATTTGAGCACCGGTAAAAATTAGTTGAGAAGCTGATTTCCTCTGTGGAGCAGAGTGGGAAGGTGAGAGATGCCCATCCCTGGACATTTGAGCTTTTTCCGTAAAGAACCTGTTGTGCTATTTCTGTAGCATTAGAACAATGTTGCCCACCGCAGAGACGTGCCTTTAATGCCAAGTCATTTTGGTCTGCTATGCCTCATATTCTTTCAAACGTGCTGCTCTTTAAACCAGCCTCTGCTTATACACTCTCAGTGTTTATACTGCTGTTGGAGAATACGTCTGAGAGCCTTTTTAGAGTCTTTCTATGATTTTTCAGGTTCTTGACATGGTCTTTGACCCAGCTGCCTCAATGTGCTGCTGCTACTCCCTTGTCTCTGTTCTTTTCTCTGTTCCTGTACAGAATTTGTAGCTGGGTTGTACAGCCTCTGACTTATGTTATAGTTTAAAACTCTGATGTGATCTTTCACAGAAATATCTCACTTGCAGGAGTGCAAAATCACAAGAATGTATGATTACTGCAATATTCACTTCTGCCACCTTGGAGATGCATGTCCCATAAGGGTTTCTCTTAAAGCAGGTACAAAGCAGGTACAAAGGGGGAGCAAGCTGTCTACTGTTTATCCCTGCATCAGCTCTAACATTAGGGCACATATGAAACATTTCTGGTTTCTCCTAAAGGGCTACACAGCAGGATACACTGCACCAACAGCTGCAGTATGTGTTGAAAGGCTGGAGCATATGCTCTCTCTTCACTGTACTCACCTCTGCAAATTTAGCACCAGCAACTTTAACAGACTCTGAGCCCTAGATATCAGGACAATATATTGATACTCAGTGGGGAATCATACTAGTATAAAAGAGTCTTTCTTTGCTTCCTGTCTTGTTCACAAAACACTGGAAACAAGATGAATCGTACTGTTCAGGATATATTTTGTAGTTCATGAACTGAAACCTATTTTCATGTCTGTAAGAAGCTATGAAGAGTATTATTCTAAAACAAATAAATCTACTGTAAAATGCAAGTAGTGCTATCTGAAACTGCTGATATCACTGTGGCCTAAAATGGCATATTTTTTTTTTAACTGTTCTTAATAAACAAAGATTCTTGTCTGCATTTACTTGCTTTGAATTTTATGGAAGCAGCAGTTTCTCACTACAATAAGCCCAGATCAAAAAGTGTTTTCTTTTGAATTCAAATCAGCCAAATGGGCATCTCTTTCTGAATTCATTCGTGCAGCTGATCTCTGATCTGCAGCATAGTTAGGAGTTTCATGTGGTAAGGGGGGTGTTACTCATTTACACTGAATAATGTATGCATATATAATATGTGTAAAACAGACGGCTTGCCAGAGAAATATCCTCCAGAAAACTATCTGTGGTTAATAAAAATTAATGTCCTTTCATGGAACACCAGTTTGACAAGGATCCTTTAAAGGATCCTAATTGTAATTGGATTAGATGTTTTCTACCTAAATTATTGTACTATCAGACAATACCGTACTACCAGCTTTCAGTGTGTTTCTTTTACAAAGAAGGACCACAAGATTAGTTCAAAAGGATAATAATGATAGCTGTTTTGTATAACATATGAATAACATATGGATTCCGTGCACCATTTAAGAATTCATTAATTTTAATCTATTTGTTGAGATACTGAATGACACTAGTTCTTAAGATTTTCCATAGATGTCACTATAGAAGATCAGCACAACTTTTTTTGATTCCAGTTAGCGTTTTCTACAAGCTCTTTTTCTCTTCTTATAATCTGAAAATGATTTCTATAACTGAAAAATTCTTCAAATGTATTTTTTTCAAATTTGGCTGTTATTCCATTTTTTAAATTTATTTTTTTCAGTCCTGTCAGATTCTTATGGGAACCTACACAGGGGAATGCAGATCATTAGGCAAGTTACTATTATTAAACAATGCAAATCTTCATCAGGTCCTGTTGTGGAAAAAGATATTGGGCCCATTAGTCATGGCTGCTGAGCACTTACAACTCCAAGTGAAGTCAGTGGGAGGTAAAGGTGCTCAACCTCTCCAAAACTAGGGGATATTGCATTAAAATAGATCTATCATAGTAAATTGAAATGTTACAAGTACAGTAAGGATTGTCTGACATCTACTTTAAAATATGAATCTCTGGAGACTGGTTTGACACAATAATCTGAGCTGCAGTATGAAAGATGGTACTTTCAGAGCAAAACCTATAAACAATAGGGTGGATTCCCATTGTTCCTGTATCTTTTTTTATAGACGTTTGTGATTTTTCTGTAAGTTGAAGATGTCATTCCTCTGTTTTACCTTGTTAGGCAGTATCTAAGTACATATTCTCCTTGCTCTCAATTGTTCCCTGATCCTGGTCACTGTTGGATCAGTGACAAGTGTGGAGCATGCATTATATCGTGTGTGCTCTCCCAGCTCAGCCTCACAACCACCAAGCTTGGAGTCCCCTTTCAGTCCGTGGCTTTGTAGCCCTGGATGGGTCCTTATACCAAAATTGTGTTAGCAGACTGAACAGAGTAGACTTCAGCTTAGGAGTCCAAGAAAGCATATGAACCTATGTGGACATAATATATATCTGATTTTCAATTTACATACTTAGATATTACTAGTATCATCACTTATGCCATTTAAAAGCTTCCCTGGAAGCTGTTCTCTAATGACAATATTTGGTATGTTCTGAACAGTAAAACCATTACATAAGTTCCCTTTCCTTTGTTAATCAAGATTAAAAAAGACTACGAAAACATTTTCAGACAGATTGTACAATTCGGTGATCTGTGTTAAACAGCTGACTTAGATCAGCCAACACTTTCTAAACATTTGGCAATCCAAGCCGGGCTCTCAAAGCAAGTGTTTTGAAGGGAATATACATTGTTATGCAAGGGGAAACAATCTGCACTTGCTATGAAGCTGGTGACCCAGAGAGTGACAACTCAGCTTTCAGTTTACTTTGGGGGCACTGAAATGACACTGTTCTTTATCTGAGGTTTCTTCCAATACCACAGTCAGGTACTTGGCAGTGCCCTTTCATATACTGCCCCCCACGTGCATCAGGCATCGTGCTTCTTCCCCAGCACTCCATCACACTAGCATTTCCTTAGTAGTTCCTGAGGACTCGGTTACTTTTTTGTCAGCTCTGTGTGCCAAAAATAGGAAACAAATCCAATTCCTTTCCTCCTCTCTACCTCCAGGAAGACACAATTCTTCTGCCACCCTTCTTCTCTCTCAGGTTTGGTATTGTAACAGTATTTGTTTTGCTCAGATTGTAAAGAGCAGTTTGGGAGCTTACCTGCCAATCTGAACTGTTGGGTACTCCTATGGTGATGCAGTGCAGACGTGTAAAACCATGTAACATCCATTCACCCAGTGTATATTAGCTAATGGCAGAGGGACTGCAGTTGACAACGATTTTTTTTTAAAAAAAGAAGCTTTTCATCTTACATTCAGCAGTTTAGCCCAACTATTAATGACTTCAGGTTGCGGGGAGTGACCAAGTAACACAGAGCAAATTATTAATTTGTTTAAAACAAGCATGTAGTTTAATGTTCTGCTTAAGCCTGTCTTAGACCTGCATCTTAATGCTGTCAGGATCTCTCTTACTGAGAAGGATTTTTTTTGAACTTACTTGGAGCGGAGGTTTTTTATATTTGAACTGAAAATGAGCTGTTCTGGAGGAAATCCTTGGAGAAGCTCCACCAGTGTAGGACACAACAAACACAGCAGCAGCTGCAGCATCAGCATGCTCCTCACACTTTCAACTAGCAGCTCAATGAAAGATTTTGGCAAGTCAGAAGACCCAGTGGGTGCCAGGTTGGCACTGGTACCTATTGTGTTTTCTTTGCCTTATAGGATTTTTTCAAAAATTGTCAACCTGTTTTTATGATACTGCAGCTTGAAATGAGGGGGTAAAGGGGAAAATAATTTATTCTTGTTTAGAGTCCCTTCCCTGTCATGGACTTTTACTTTTATTCTTCTACTTTCTTCATCATACTAATTAGGTAAAATATTCAAATGACAGATGTCAAGGACGGTTTCTGGAATAGGATGATATGTTTTAAGGGTGGGAATTTCCTCAACATTAACACTATAGTTTCCTACATATATTGTTTTGTGTTTTCAAATTTAAGTGTTTAAAGGCATACTGATCTCATGCAGTATAGGAGAGAACAGGGCTGTCCTGTTTCCAGAACCAGAAGCAAATGCTGTGCCGCTGTGGTGTAATCCACAAACTAAGTGGGGGACCTGCTGGGGACAGAACCTATCAGTTCAAGAGAATTGGCAATGTAATTTGCAATATGTTATGTTTAACATTTTGTCATTACTAGAATGTGGAGGGAATGGAATTATCTTAGTGTATGTTTTGTGCAGTCTCTTAGAGTGACTTCTAGATCTACATATAGGGGCTTGTTTTGTTGACAGATCAGCAGGAGATGTTTTGTGTTGAATGTAGTTGGCATTGGTCTAGGAGCTAAATTTGTGATTAAAATTTCCCTCAATATCTGTCTTCAGGAGGTGGAAAACATGGCTACCTAAATTAATACAAAAAATGACTGCCTGCTTTTTATGTATTGTCTCACACAAGCATACTTTGTTAAGGCTCTGCAGTTACCAGTAGTTTCTAATTAACTTGCAGGCTAAGCCCAGGTTGTTGGTTTTAACCTGGAAAGTCCTAGATGCCTTGGGACTAGGCCACCTGATACCATTTGTGATATTCCTGCAGGTGTCATCAACACATCACCTGTGATAACAGACCTCATCTTTAGTAGAGTGGAGCTGTTGGGGAAGGATGTGTTGTGCCATTTTCCTCAGTTCTGGTCTGGACTGGGTGGCCTGGGGCTTAACTTCATGTCAAGGTGGCGTTTCTGTGGGTGAGTTGAATGAATTAAAAAGTATAAAGGAATATATATAAGCACAGATTATGAATAGCAAAAATGGATAGCACATCTAGAACTAATGCAACCTCACAATAAATGTAATTAATAAGAATTTCGGAGAAGCTCAGAATAAATAATTTTATTCATGATCGTCAGCTAGACTGAAAATTTTGCTTATAACAAATGCAAAAAGGAAGCAGTTGCCTCTGCAAAAGATATGAATACACTTAAAGTATCTAAACTGATGATTGTAGTTTATGTTATGAACGGCAGTGCTCAGAAGTATGTTTTTGGAGAAAAAGAAATGCTAAGTGCCAGCACATTCCTGCTTGGATCAGAACTGTAAAAGATTTGAGCAATAGCTTATTTTTGACAGTTGAACTTGTGTTTCTTTAAGGAGATCAAAGCAAGTTTGATATAGTACAGCAGTTACAGAATTTTGAAAGTCTTTCCTGCAAGTAGAGTTTGACAGTCTTGTTTTGAAAAATGTATTTTAATAATTAATTCCTGTATTTTGCAAAGGCATAGACACTTGTTTGGCTTTATCTATCTCACTGAAGTCAGTGAATTTATGTATATAGAGTTAAACTGCTTATGTCTTTATGCTGTTGAAGACTTTGACATTATTTATTGTTTAGCTGTTCTGTGGTGAAATTGTCATCTGAAAGCGAAGTGGATGAAATGCAGAAATGTTTATAAAGGGGAGGAAAAAAGATTTCTAGATGAATGAGTGCTTATTGGCCACTGAGAATTTTGTAGCAAGATTTAAAACAAAGCAGTGGCGGTAATTATTATTTACTGTGCTTTGTTTACTGGATCGTAAATTAATGCATAAGCTAAGTAGATCATTACCTCTGCTTTTATATAACCATAGATAAAGCATGAGGAAAATATATCACTGACTTGAGAAAGTGTGCCTGTGCAATTATCTGCTCCCTTGCTGTTTACATGTCTGAGTATAAATGTTTTATTTTGCCCTGACCATGTTAGCATGAGTAGGGAGGTCAGAACCATTAGCAGATTGATCCTTCTCTCCTCTGTTTTATGGCCCATATCCATTGTTAGTTTCACTTCAATGATCTTTCTATTTCTCTTTCAGTACAGCTAATTTAAATAAACCAAGTTTGGAGTTTTCAACTCCGATTATCTACCACTTTCTCTCTCTGTAGTTGTCGTTTCTCTGAGCTGTCTACTCTTCAAATGATCTTCTTAGTTGTTGCCTCCTGCATGCTATCTTACTGATTTTCAATTATTTTTTTTATTTTTATGACTTCTTCTATTGGTAGAAGTGTCTTATCCTAGATCATCTCTATTTATTCATCTTGGAATGAGTACGTTTCCAGATTCTTTATTCATTTTTCTCTTGTGGAAACATATAAATTCTCTTAAGCGTCTGAATTCAGCACCAACACCCAATTGTCTTTTGACACTTTGTTATCAGCAGCTTTAATGCTTGAGAATCTACATTTATTTTCACATTTACATTCCTGTGAGTTAGTGATTTGTCTTATACTGCAGCTACAATAAGATAGGAGATACTTTAACAAAAATTTAATATTAATCCTGGCAAATGTGACTGAAATTGCTCATCACTCTTATAACAGTGTTTGATCAAACTGCCAGTCATTCAGCTTATTAGTGTCAATGTTTGTTACTGATTTGTATTGTTCTTCAAGCAGTATCATTTTCCGTTCACTTGCCAGTACCCTTTGTTTCTGTACACTTCAGAACTCTTCCGTACTCAGGGCCTTGTGTGTTGGCCACCTTGTCCCTCACCACAGGATTCCTGTGTTGGAGCTCCCCTGAAACCCATGTTCTCTGACAGTCCCCAGACAGCTGTAGGTAGCGTAACTGCTTCTCTGTTGTGTTTCATATGATGTTGTTTCTCCAGGTATGTTCACAGTGTGCTCTCAGGAACTGATGGCAAAGTGATTGTGCAAACAGGTATGACTGCTGTGGTGCAATCCCGGGAACGTTTGTGCAGGACCAGGCTATTCCAGGAGGCTGGTTATTCCTCTCCCTTTTTTGAAAGGTGCTGTGGGAGTGCTTGCATTCCACGCACAGAGAAACCAGTGGCTCTGAGGGAGTTGTGTTTAACATCTCCTTTGAAGTAGAGTGCTTCTAACAGAGTAAGCATTAATGAAAGGCAAGAGGATGACAATGTGTTAGAGAAAAATCCAGATAGAAATTATTTGGGAAGGATAGTTCAGTGGAGAAACTAGCACTGTGATGGAGGAGTCCATATAATCTACTGAAATACAATTTCCCCATTTATAGAACCACAATGTAGAGACTACAATATGGAAAGGAAAGGATACATGTGTGTATTGGGTCTGGCTGGGATGGAGTTAACTTCCCCATAGCAGCCCTCATAGTGCTGTATGTATATAAAAATAATATAATGCCATCATATAAACTTGCATTTTCAGTTCTAGTCACCCCATCTCGCAAAGAGTATAAAGGAAAGAAAAGCAGTTCACAGAAATTGCAGTAGACATAACCAACCGATATTTTAATACTGTAAATCAGTCAGGCATAGGAAAAAGTCCTGTTAATTTTGTGTTTAGTGCAGTATCACAAATGCATATTAGCCCAAGGCCCTGTTTGGGTGTCCAGTACAGAAGAGCTTTGTACAAACTAGAAATATTAATAAATCAAATGAAAACCATGTATGTGTGGTTGCGTTTTTCTGCAAAATCACAGGTGTTGAGTTCATGTATTAAGGCACCTGTTTTATTTGGCTATTATTTGTCCAGAGATGCTTATTCATGCTAAATTTAGCGAGGCTGTGGCAGAGCATGAGTTCACTTGGGAATGTGAATCTGTGAAATATGCTTTCACTGGAACATGGTGAATAATTTAACTCACTAAATCTCTTTCCAGCTTGCCATTTAACTTTGAATAGATCTCAGTTTTGATTTATTTTGTTCTTCAAGTTATTCAACAAAAGGTTTATGCAAATACATTACAGCCTAAGGATAGCTCATGTGTTACTCACAGCGACTATAGCTTCTGCTGCTGGTGGTGGGGCCAATTCAACGCTCGCTGAAGTACCTGGAAAGGCTCCTATGCATTTCAGTTACAAAATTCTATGGGTATTTTTTCTGTTGACTTCAGCTGTGTTCTCAGCTGGCTACTCAAGCTCTGTGACTGGGCTGATAGCTCATATAATTGGGTTTCTGTTGCTTGACAAGATGACTTGAAAATCCATAGAGAGTTCCTAAAGACTACTGTGAGACCATTCTCTCAAAAGACGTGCATTTCTTCATGGTATTTTAGCTTTCTGGATAAAAATGTATCATTGAAACATATGTAGACTTGCATAACTGTCTGAAAAAACTGATTTATCAATGACATGGATTTGTAATTCATTAAATATATCCTTAGTATTTACCAATTTAAAATCAGTTTGAAGCATGCCTATAGGAGTTTATGCATTATATAAAAGGAAAAATCTAATACGGAAGTAGTTTCTACTAAGTGCAATATATAGCAATAAAGCCTTTCAAAACAGTTATCAATAGCATTATTTCAAATATTTAGGCAAATACCTGTTTTATTGTTAGCAGTTCACAAAGTCTGGGTTTCATTATTTATAGTCAAAGTCCTATTGGGAAATGTGTCTGAACAAGAACTATAGGAGAGCAACCTTGCATTGTATGATTCTCAGAATTAAACCATTAATACACTTTCGTATTGTCTGTCCTAGAAGATGAAAATGTGCAGAAAACTTTAGATAAAGTAAAATCTCTTGAGATACTGAAGGATTGGCTTTTTTTTTCCCGCAGTCTTCATGATTTATAAGAACAATGTATTTGTTTGGATTCTGTAGCGTCAAATCTAAGAAATACCTAAAGGGTATTTCTGAATCTGATTTTATGATTACTAGGCCCTACTTAGTTGTTTATAAATTTATAAAAAATTTGCTTCATTGTTTTATTTTCAGTGACTAAACATACAGCAGCCTCTGATCATATTAGTTGCTTAACCAAGTGAAAGATTCAGCAGTGTGCACATTTCATTAGTCACTCGGCAATTCTTATGGCAGGCAATTCTTTGAATTCCCTTCTGACATGACTGTTGATAAAGCATTTGTATATACTTCATTTATATGCATGTGTAATTTGATCTATCAGTATTATTTTGGTTTACAAAGTCCATAATAACTTATAAACACTTTCTCCATATCCACCCATCATCTCAAAGCACAGCATCTATTTTGATGGTGAGACTTTAACCCCTGCTCCTTTCTCTGGAGGTAATTGGCTGCATTTTCGGTGGAAGGCCTAGAAGGACTTAGCTTTTTCAGTGATTACTTAAGAGATTCATGTGGTTAAACCTCCTCTTGTTTACCTCAATCTGTTCCTTTAATATCACCAAACCTTCATTCCGTCCCACTTGTTTTTTCAGCTGTTTGAGATATATTCCTTTTGCATGCTAGGCATTCTGTTGGTAGAGTGAACCCATGGTAATCTCTTTCATCATGTTTCTTTTAGTGCCATATGCTTGCACTGCTGGATTTTGGATTTCCTTGTATAGTTGCAGAACAAGTAAACATAGGTTTATTTTTTCCTGACTTGTCTCATTGCTTGCGTGTTCCAGGCTTCTATTTTCTTGTAACATTTAGCAGCCAACAGTTAGTTCCCCTCTGGACTGTTCCAAGTACTCTGTGCCCATGTACGGTTCTTGAAAGTATCACTGCAAATAAACTTATTTCTTTTGTTTTGTGAATAAGCTTCTGAAAAGCACTGGTGGCAAAGGAAAAACAGCAGGTGCCAAGTGATTTGAAGTGTCTGTACTACAACAATTTTTTATTAAATTAACTGGACAACAGCTCATCCATGTATAATAACCAGCTGATGAGAAATGATTTTGTTAGGTTGTATTTTAAGGAGTGCAGTTAATTCAGTAGATGGCACTATTCCTCCTGAGTCACTGAGCTAATAACCCAATTACAAGGAGGTTCTCCACTATGACAGTGTCATATTTTTTTTTTGTGTTTTTTTTTTTTCTGCTCTTCAGATGAGACTGGATACAATTTTTGAATATTTGAGTCAATTAGAAGGTCCTATGGGACTACTTGCAAGAACATGGGCAGCTTTTTGCCAAGATTCCAGTGTAAGAGATTATTAGATTTGGATAAACTTATAGTTATGTTCCTCTATATCTGAGCAGTGCCTGCACCCCTTTCAAGTTCAAATTTTGGCAAAAGTTGATTTCAAACAATGTCATGATTAATGTGGTGGTTCTAGAATTAATTTTATTTAATCGTTGTAATAACATTTCACTTGCTTGTTTTGGAAATGTGGTGGGAACATGGCTGCTTTGTCTGAGGAACTGGTTGTAGCAGCATGTAGTTCCCTTCCTAGTTTGCAGAGGTGGAACAAGTAGGCAGGTAGGTATTTAGTGCAGCAGAGCACTGGAGTATATTTGAGTGGAGTACAACTGAATGCCTAGTGCTGTTACACATAAGGTAATTTGTTGTACTTTGTGAGGAATGGGTAGTGTATAAGCACAAATATTTGTAGAGATGGGCTTTGGATACTTATATATTTTTAGTTTTTATAATAATGACCTATGTCCCTTAAACAGATGAGGGACCTATGTCCCTCCATTAAACAGATATCGGCATTTATCAATGATTAAGACATAGTCAGGGAATTTGGATAATCTAAGTGCTACGCCTAATTTGGCTTCTAATGTCAAGTAAATAATTCAGTTACTTTATGGGGGTTGCATGTGCAATGTTTTGGAGCTGAATGCTTGTGGTACTCAGGGTGCCTGTGCCTACTCCTACCACCTCACAAGTGAGTGCTCTTTTAGCCATGTTCTCACTACAGCTTCAGTTCTATTATTTAGTTCTCCTTTTACAAAATAGGAGTAATTCCTTCTTACTTGAGAAAATTTCTTTATGTTTAATATCTTTAACTTTTCTGATGTGCCTTGCTGTAATAATATGAGAAATCTGTATGTTTACAGTATTGACACATAATTTTCCTAAAATCAAAGGAATGACAGCTGTAACAAATGTCTGACAAAAGAGATAAATATTCCCCCCCAAATCAATAGATTTAAAATTTCATTTAGGATGCAAGCTTTCTCCTTGATTTTATTGGTAGCTTGGTCATATCCTCCCATCACTAAGCTATAATCTAAAAGAAGCCCTTAAGAAGCTGTGTTGCACAGTTCTAATGTGTAAATATCATGAGCTTGGTTTGAATTAATGAACCTATTAAAAAAACAAGAACCTACACAAAAATCCCCCACCCAAACCCAACAACCTATAAAAAAAAATTTCTTCTAGCTTTCTCACTAAGAGGTCTTGAGAGTTATATCACTTTTACTTTTTATTGAATTCAAACTAAAATCAGAAGATTTCATGCAAACAGTTTATTTCAATAGGAAGGTCTTTTAAAATAACCTGTGAGCTGCCATAAAATTTTGAAGCTTGGCAAAACTGAGGCGTGATTAAAATAGTTGTTGTTTTAACTTGGACTATGAAGCCCACTGTTTTCATTGTATACAATATAATTATTTTAATTTTGTCTGTTAGCTGTTTACATGTTTGAGGATTACAGAGCTATTTAGAGAGTGGGAAACTTTTTTTTTTTTCTTCGCTTATGTATATTTTAATATAGCTGTGTATAACATAGTGTTTTATACACTGTGGTATGAATAACAATCATCCTTATATTTCAAAACTGGTAAAATTGAAACCTGTTAGTTAGTATTTATTTGAATTAATTTCTTAAGGTCCAAGCAGTGATCCCCTATTGTGATAGGTACTGTGCACACCATGTTAAAAGTCTTGCCATCCTTGGTCTGACTCGAATATTAAAGATTACTGCTTGTAGCAGGACAAAAAATTATCATACTTGAATTTCCTCAAAATAAAATACCTAAATTTCCAACATGATGCTTCTTGTTTGCTCTCAAAATGTTAGAAAATAAGAGTCGGGCAATAAATACATTTGTTTTCTGTACAGACAATAATGATTCTCCTTGCGTTCCTTCAAATTCCTCCTGAATTCTGTTCCTCAATAATATGCTACTCCTGTCACCCTAAAAGGATCCCAGATGGACATAGCAAATAGGCTATGAATGCATCCTTCCTTCATTTATATTGTTTAATAAGCTAATACTGGGTCTTAAGTCAGTACTTTCTGTCAGGTTCATGTGTGTTCTTTTTAAAGCAGTTTCAAATTCCATAGATAAATCTCTCTTTGAGCTGTCAGCATATGCATTGTGCAAGACCAGCTTCTGCAACATTCCCAAGGCAAAGCAATTAAAACAGTGCATTTCCCTTAGCCCTTCTGGCTCCTAATGGCTGTTTATATTTTCTGTGAGGGTGATGGAAAAATGAACAGATTTGCTCAACGTAGAACAGTGGCATTAAATGATACTGACCTTCTTTAAAACCGCGTGTTTTGTTATGCTGAATGCTTTCTTATCCTTTCAAACCACGTTTGGCATGGCAACTTTTTTTGTCCTTGCAGACAAAAAATGGTTCTGTGCTAATGAAGACTTAGTAGCTTTTTATCTCTGGTAAGAGAAAGAAACTTTCATTTGTAGTTGTGGTGGCCATGGAAGATAGTAATGACTATGACTTGTGGCAAATTTTTTTGCATCGGAATATATCCACATGGGTGATTCAGAGTTAATTTTAGCTGTTGGTGAGGCCCTGAAAGCTTTACGCATTTTTTCTCCTTAGGGATGCCCAAGGTTCTCTTGTTTTACAGTTCCAGTTCTTCCTCTGTGAAATTGAGGCATGTGCATGTGACAGTCCGCTTTCATGAAGACGGATCACTGTCTGCGCAAGGTCAAACCTCCTCAAGTCCATGAGTTCTGGCAGCCGCATCACTCAGAAATGGCAAAAGACTATCACCTTTCAGTCCCTTGGCTGTCTGTCTTGTCAAAAGCTTTTCTGGAGCATATTATGTTATTTAGAACACTTTTATAATGAGTATGCTGAATTAGTTTGACCAGTGTTTAACAGCTACAGGGGCCACAAGGAACAGAAACTAGTTTGAAGCTATATTGTCAAAGAATGTGACTGAGATGGGGATATAAAAAGTGGACTTCATAATTTTCCAATAATGAATAACTGGAATATCTAGAAATGATTATGGGCCTGTAATTCATACATGTTGAGTATCCAGTGATCATGTGAACTTGAACATGAACTATAGATGCTCAGAACATCTGAAAGGGATCTAGTACATAAAAATAATCCTTGAAGAGTCCAAAGCCTAATTTTCAAGCATTTGTAGCTGGAGTTAAGATCTTCTAAAATTCTATCTCCAATTAGGGTACATATATCAGGACTAGATATTCAAATACACTCACCAGCACAGTTCCCATTGTGACACCTAAGACCAGAGGTTTAAAAGGTGTGCTTTGTTCTTTTGAAAGTTTGTCTGCAACTGTGTAGATGTAACAGAACTTCTTTTTCTGAAGTACAAATACCTAAACCCAAGAATGAGGGACATCTTGTGGAGCACTTTCCTCAGATACTTTTGGGTGAGTGAAATTCATTCTCCCATTCTTCTGGTATTCTCTCCTTCACATGGGGATGCCCGAAACTACAGATAAACTTTCATGAATTCTGGGATAAATAAAAGTCAAGGAGATTATATAAGAATTATTATGCACTTATCTATTTTCAGATAAAGTAGGAAGTCTATGGGCCTCCTTCTCTAGTTTATACTCAAGTTTTTATGTTGCTTTTATTACGTTGAGAAACCCTTCCTTTGTCATTAGTAAGACCAGGATACCATCAGTAGAAGTTCATCTGGAAAAACATGTTAATTTATTCATGATTAAATTTAAAAATGTGCATTTCTGTAGCTGCTAGTTGGCAATGCAAATACCATTTATTGGAAAGTTATCTGGGTTTTATTTGTTGTTGTGTTTTGTTTGTTTGCTTGTTGCTTTTTTAAAAAAAGTTTCACTGCAATAGAAGCCACAGCTTTTTTAAGTTTTTAAATAAAAACTTGAAACCAGGAGGTAGCTGGCTTATCAATAACATCCTCCTTCCCATAGAAAATATAAAATAAAAGGATTCAAAAATTAAATAATTTTAAGTGTGAGGGTGGGAAAGTTGAGAAGTAACTTTCAATTGTAAAATACTTCACATTCTCCTAGTTAAGGTGTATCTTAAGTGGAAGAAAATAAATTACTTTTCATTTTCAATGGCACACTAATTAAAAAATAAATACATGGATTTAACATTAATCTTAGTTTTTTTTAAACTCAATAGGATCTTTATATTTCCTTTTAATATTTAGCAGACAAAAGAGGTATGACTTTATACATTTAAACGTTTTATATGATTCTTGAATGGAAACTAGAACTTGTATGAAAGAATGTCCTCAGTGTGTAAATATAATTAGTCTGGCTATTATGAATCAAATCCTTCATAATCCTTGTACACACAGAGACTGAAGGATGGGATCTGTTTGTCTTTGTAACTCCTGAAACAGAGCTAATTTGCAATGGCTACGCTAATTTAGCTTATCTATAAAATGAGCACATATTACAAGTGCTGTTTTATAGTTTTAATATGCTGTGATTAATTTTATAACTAATTTAAAGACTTAGGCTCTAATTGGTTATTACGCGTGCACACATGCAATAGACTGGCAAAAGCACACACCCGTGAAACCAGATAACCTCTTGCCATCTCTTTTACTCCTTATTTAATGATAGTACGAGCAACATGCATTGTAAAGGTTTAACAAACAGTAAAACACATTGGTAAATGTACTGCCCGAATAAGTCTTCTGCATGCCTTTTGATTGCACTGGGTCATAAATTTTAGTACATCTCCCGCTGTAAATACAAGGTTAAACACAAGATGTTATATCCTGAGATAACTTTCTTCACTGTGGCTGTGTAAGGAACCTATGGTTCACCCCCGCCCCACCTAGTATTACATTGTTACTGAGCTGAATTAATTATATGAAGTAAATAACCTCACCCATGAAGATGAAAAGCAATGCAATTAATGCTTTACAGCAAATATGCTGCTTGAATATAATCAAGTGTTTTTACCATGTATAGTTGACTATGCAAATGCCTACTTACAAACTGACATGGAAGTTCCCAGGGCGTTGAGACCTATGGGCTGGGGGGAGATAACTTTTCTATGGTTGAATTCAGTCAACTGTATTTAATTTCAGCACAGCCTTGCAGAATGCCTTAGGAAGGTTGTTTGGCGCTTGTGTGTTTAACCACGTTCTGGACATATCTGAAATTGCCAGCAATTTTCTTAAGGTAGTAGATGAAATAAAGCCTTTCAAAAAACTTAACACGATTCAAAGTAGATGATATAAATTCATTGTTTTAAAGATGAGTAGTGTCACTATTTTATTTGACAGCATTATTTGTTAGAAAGTGCCATTTTCATTGCATAGAAGTAATTGTCTGAACATTTGCATTTGTTTTTTACAGCCAACGTAGGTTACTACTAAAATACTGTGTCACTGACAGGTTTATAATTCTGCTGACACAGGTTGGCAGATAGACGAGCATCTCCCATGGAATATAAACATAAATTTCAATGAATAATTAGAACAGGGTCTGTTAGCGCAGTCATCAAAAGAGAAAAGCCCCATAAGAAAATAACAGAAGGCTTTTGACCCTTTAAATTATAGTTCACTACTGCAATGAGCTGAGCTTCTTAGCACTGGCGGTACTCTGGCGGATCTGCTTGTGTACTATTCGCGTCAAAATTCCCGTGGAAGGTCACATTGCTCCCAAAATTAAGTAGATAACAGACTAACTGAATTGTCCACGTTCTAGGTCAGAGAACGTCTTTTATGCTATTCTGCAAGATTCAGGGCTGTGCATCTTTAGTGAGCTGTAGGAGCAAGGAAGAGATATTTGAATATTTCCCTGAGTGTTTTCTGTTTAACTTTTGTGATTGTAAGATAAACCTTGAAGAGATTAGTCAGAGTAAGTAATTTGAACAAACATTAAAGCAGGAAGGTGCCATAGTATTATTAATTAGCATGCACTTTCTTAGAAGCATGCACTTTCTTAGAAGCATTTCCCACGCATGGGGTTAAACTTTGTCCCACTGACTTTGCAGGGGGTAAACTGGGTACAAGCTACCAGACTATCTGCTGGTGTGACTTTAATGAGCTTTTTCAGTGAGAAATACTGTCCCACTCCTTAACTTTTAACAGTTCTTTGAGCACCAATTCCTTTTCTTTTTTTTTTTTTTTTTTTCATTTTAAATAAGAAAAAGATGAGCAATATTGAGTAGTTTACTATATTGACAACAGCAAAGTTGATCCTGCGTACGCTGGACACTAATATTCTCCTTGCTAGAAGAAAATTTTCTTTTAGAGCTAAGACTGACTTCAGAAGTTCAAGACAATTGTTTATCAAGTTAGGTCATTGCACTTCGTTTACATTTATACATAATATATGTCTATATGTAGCTACGTGTACTTAAAAAACATCGATCTGTATATCTGAAATAGTACAGACTCCAAAAATGGGCATGATGTGGCTACAGCTACTTGTAAATGCAAAGGAGTTCATTTCAGAGTCTGAGTTTGAAATCCTCATGTCTTAGAGGATTTAATTACCATAGTATAGGGTTATGGTGTGGTTTTTTTTTTTTCTATTAGTCGGGAATTGGTGCTTGATCCCCTATCTCAATCTTGGCTGGCTTTAGGGCTCTGAGGGCCTTACCACCCTGTGGCAGCTACGATCACTTATGACATTGTGATGAGCAATAATTATGCTAAAACTTACAGGCATCCTTTCATGCAGTTGAGATGTGTGGCTGTAAACATAACTAAGGTGACTTAAAGCTAGCTAATTACAATGCTGAAATGAATGGATCTATCAAATGTGAGATTCTGTCTGGGCTGCTTCCCTCTTTCAATGACTCTGCTTTCCTCCCCTGTAGCTGTGGCCCCAGCTGAGCTCTCTGAATTACAACTAGTTAGAACATGTTCACTGTTACAAACATTACCCCTTTTAGAACTTGTTTTTACTTTCCTGACTTGCCTTTGACAGTCCCTTTAGTACTTGTACCTTTCCTCCTGATTGCCATTTTCATACCTGTTATTTATATTACTCCCATTACTATCTTTGAACCTTCCGTGAAAGACTCATTTATGTTGTCAGAACAGCAACCCTGGGAATTACCATAACAAAAGACCTTTTGAGAATCGGCTAAATTCAGTTATTTACTTAACGTAGAGGAAAGACGTGGTTTTTTTTTTTCTTATAGAAATTCAGTATAATTCTTAATGTTTTTAGTGGTTCCAGAGACTGGAATTATTGGAGCTTTCGTAATAGATTCAATAATATATGTGGGAAAGCCTTGTTTTTTCCTCTAAACAGATTCAGCCTATCAGCAGGAAATTTTTACAGTGCTAGTTCTTTGATTTGTTTATGTAGGGTTGTGGGGATTTTGTTTACATATTTTTCATAAGACTTACTGTAACTTTGCCTCTGGCTGAAATTTGTCATTGGCACTTTGGCTTTTCATTACTGACAAATAGTTTTGAAAGGTGTTGTGTACATACATGCTACATTTCTTAAATAAGAGTATCTTAGATAAGACACAATGTGTGGGAGTGTTCTTGAAGAAAATCAAGTAGAGTTGGGTGAGTAACTTTGCTTCAGTAGCTGAAAACGTCTGCAAAAAATTAACAAATAATAAAATAATATTGATAAAATAATTGATAGATAAAATTGTCTATATCCACCAGGGAGAATTGTTTTCAGTTGAAGTCTTTTCCATTAACAGCAAGTCTTTTCTGCTATCTTAGATTTTATTTTTTTCCTATGTGCCTTAGCCAGCACACCTTTGTTCTCATCTACATACAGCATTTACACTGATGTTCTCCTCTAAACATTTACCTCGTCTTCCTATTCTTATCTATACCTTACCTCAGTTAATAATTGTAAATTAAGCCTAGGAAAAAATACACTGGAGGAAAGAAAAACTGTAACACACTACAAATTCAGTAAAGCAATACTTAAGTTATCTTGTAGAACAGCCCCATTTCTTTAAGGGGAACAAGCCATGTTGAGAGTTGTAGTTAGTCTTTAGCAGAATTTGTAATAGTGTGTAGTTTTTTTGGTTCTTCTTGGAGTATATAGTGGCTCATACTGCCATTTCCTTGCTTTTTGTGTGTGTAGTGTTTGTAAAGCAAAGCTAAGTGCTTTATTATGACTTTTTTTTTGTGTGTGTATTATAACAGGACCTGATATAGAGCTGCTGTAAGTGTAACTGCATGGTTCTTGTCCATTACCTCTAGACAAATTTCAAATACCCTTTGTCATTTGTGAGTAACACAGTAACATGTGTGCAGACTAACGTCATACTGATAGGCTTCCCATCTGGAAAAGGGTTTAGTGGTGAACCCTGCTGTCTTCATTCAAGCAAATCTTTTTGCTGAATTTTGTGTTAATTGCAGAAAGACATTTTGGGTGACACCTGTGACTGGCTTCAGTGTTTAAAATATTGCCAGCCTTCTTCCTTTTACTATTCTTCAAAACATAGACTTACATCATGGGTTTGTATTTAATGTGAGATACTTTCTTTGACTCTTTGAAGAGTAAAATTTCTTTGTTGTATAAACATCTGATTTCAAAATAGGTGCACAGTAGGAGTCCATAAAAAGATGTAATAGATGTGCAACTTAAAATCAAATCCAATTTATCCAGGGGTCAAAGGCAATAGTGAAGAAATTGGATAGAAGAGAAAAGAGATTAATCCATTGTACTTCCTGACTGAAGTTCTTTGTAAAGTGTGTAAACTCTGGGAGCTAAAAACAAACAAAAAGACTTTGAGAAAACAATATGAGTTATCCACCAGCCTTCAAAATAGGCAAAATGATTCCAAGCTCTGTAGTCCACTGCCAAAGTTAGAATGTAGTTTTTGAACTCTTGTCTCATTTTTTTGAGTTAACATAATGTGACCTTCTCCCCTGTCTTTTTTTTTATGGAGTATCACTGCCTTGTCTGCTTGATAGATTTCAAAAGCTGCTCTCATTGACCGTGTATAATCAGGGCATGCTACGTTTCCGTTCAGAACTTTAATTACATGTTTTGTGTACCTGATGTAGGGGTGTTGTATGGATAACTTCCGTTTGAAAAAAGGAACTCTATTTTCATGCCTGTCCACCCTTACTAATTTTTAAGACCTTGTTTTTAATTCCTATGATACAGGACTCAGGAATGTTGGAATTTCCTATGTATAAATGTGAAAATGCATTGCTGTTCATAGCAACAACTTCCAGATCCACAGTGGTCAAGCAGTAAACTGAAAGTAAGCAGTCATGTTACATCTCAGTAATAGTATGCAATAGGACATTAGGATCGTTTTATGGTTATTACATCCACAGATCTGCAGTAAGGTGAATAATGAGACGTGAGATGAAAAGCAAATGCTTTCAGCAGCTATATAAGAGTGGTTAATGCATAATAATTTTTCACTCTGGAATGGTTTATCCCTGAATGAGATCAAATCTATGTTGTAATGTACCATGATTTGTGAATAAATAAATCCAAATACGCTCCTATTTATGAGAGCTGTGAAACTTTAGAAGCTCAAAGCTTAAACATGGTAGAATTCTACTTACTCTTGCTACAACTGTACCTTGCCAAGTTACTGCTTCCCTTAAGGCCTTTTTTTCTACTGTGTAAATCCCTCTTTGTAATAGCAATATCTAATAAAATTTCATCAGCAAAATATTAGATACTGAATAGAAATTACTATTGGCCTAATCCAAATACGATTAATTTCCCACTGGCTGTAAGACTTGGATGAAGTAAACTACAAGTGTAAATAACTTGCTGTGGAAAGCAAGAACGTTCTGATACTGTGAACTTGGGTCTTTTACAGAGGCTGACGGTTTCCTCTACATCAGCAGCTATATTCAGAAATGAGAGGGAGGATTTAATTTGAAATTTTTATCCCACCAAGATTGTTATGAAGACATCTCTTGACCTGATGGAAACAAGAAATTGGTCTTCAGTCTGTTCTGGCAGGACAAATCCCTAGCTCTGACCCTGATTTGTGTAAAAGCACACATTACTTCATTACTCTCCACTTAGCTACTGCAGTTTGTACAGAACCATAATTACAGTCTCACTGGGGAAAGGAACAAAGCGCTATATGTTTGTTAGTAGACTGCCTAGCACAATAGTCATAATTGCCTTTA
>KZ507035.1:74044-107650 GCA_002844005.1 Limosa lapponica baueri | reverse complement strand
ACAAGCAGAAAAACTGGACTGTAAGTAAGGCATTTTGCAGAATCCATGTTTCCATCAGGATAAAGACAGACATTGTTAAATTGCTTAAACAGGTGTCCAACCTGATAATTCAAATCGTGAAGGATGAAAAATAATTTTATAGCGAAAAATATAGAAAATTTAATGGGAGACACTGGTGTTTACCACTCAGAAATGCTCCAACCCACCAGCACACACTGTCTCAAACACCACGACTCCCCCCGTGATGGCAACAGCATCAATCAGTCTTGTTTGGACTCTGGCACAGACCAGTTATATAGCAGAGACACAATGCCATTGTGCTGCTTGCAATAATCTACTAAAATATCTAAAATAAGTTGCAAAAATGAGACAGAAACAAAGAGTTCTACTATGATTTCTTGCAGTTCAAGCTCAATGCAAAAGAGGAAGTAGGTAAGTTTTTCTTCTGTTACATATTTTTAAAACTTACATGTTTCAATTGCTAATATTATAATACATTTTGAGCAATTCATTTTACAAATTGTATTAAATTCTAGGAAGTAATTAAGTTCTCTTCAAAATGAAGACAGCCCCCTCCAGGAATTTTAGATTTGCCAGATTTGATCACTAAACATGACAAAATACTGTACTTCAAGGTTTTTCAATGCCTTAATCTGTCACATATCAGACTCCTGTATATTTCTCTGAAGAACTGGTGAATACTAACCTTTTCAAATTAATGAAATTAACTACATATTATGAGTTTTATCACACCAACGTAGAGTAAATTAATTAACATTGAATTGTTTTAAAGTAGAACTACTGTACTAGAATTTTTGTACTTTACTAATCCAATATTTGTCTCAATACTCAGAGTCTGGAAGACCTGTTCGCATAATTTTATGTATTTGTATTGTATTGCAAATGTACTGGATGGTCTTCAACCAATCTAAATTAAAGACACAATCAAGTAGTTACCACAGTTAAGAAATTATATTGCTCAGAAGAAGTGACAGAAGTTTAAAAAACTACATGTAGTTATCACTGTCTTCATCCTTTACTATTACAATCCCTAGCTGTTTTTCCAATTATTTGGAGTAATTAATAACAAATATGGTAATAATCAAATTAATTTTAATCAGCTTACATCAGCAAAAATCTGGAATTAATATTCTAAATCTTACTTAAAATCCTAACTAAGTACCAAAACAAGGAGAAATATGTATGATCAACAAACTCTTAATTTATATCTCAAAGCTCTTATTATGGCATATATGATAGGTACGTTTTAATGTATAAGGAGTAGAAAAATTATAAAATATGTAATCAGAATTCAGCTAAAAGAAAACAATAGTTTGAAATTCATAATAAGCAATTCTTGGCATGAAATTTTGGTATGGAGTTTTTTGAAAATTTAAATACAATTTTTTTTGTGTAACTGAGTATTTAAAAGTAGGCACAACTTGTATTTAGATTATTTATTTTTAAGTTGCCTCTGATAACTGACCCACATTCAATATTTAGTACTCAAAGCTCCTATTTGAGGCAATTGAATATTCTATATCTCTACAGTTTTAAAAGTATGTTTAGGGTAACCAAGCTTGAAAATTTTAACTGAAGTTTACAACCTTTGATTGTCATTGGAGAAATGTTGACCAGGTTTGGATAGTGTGCTTGGGGGTGTTCTTTTCATTACAAAAAGAGACTTTGCTGCAATTCTGGATAATTTGAATTTTATTCATGTGTGAGACTCAATTTAACTTCAACACAGTGGGGTCTACTTTTTACAATCATTTTCAGAGTTGCTTGTGATTAAACACATCCTGATGTGAACTTTGTATTTCTTCTGACGGTGTTATTATGATGAGAAATGGGAGTCTATTCTACTGCTCTAATTTAGGTATTGATTGCTACCACAGCTAAAAACACAAAAGTGGAAATAACTGCATGCTAATAGACAAAAAGAGTTCAAAAGATAGTTTGGTTTTCTTTTAATGAAAAAGATATACTTTGTGACTGGGAAACATGTTATTCAATTGATGGATATTCAGTAAGATTACAAATGTTTTTTAAACATTTCAGAGAATAACAGGGGTTTCTTTATCCTCCCAAAAAAAAGTAGCAGTCAGGCGGAGTTCAAATTCTGATAATACACAGTGAAATCATTATTGTGCAAGCTTCTCTGGAGATACTCAAACCCACCTGGATGCATTCCAACCTGCTCGAGGTGAACCTGCTTTGGCAGGGGGGTTGGACTAGATGGTTTCTGAAGGTTCCTTCCAACCCCTACCATTCTGTGATTCTCCAATTCTGTGTATTTCTGCCCTTTAAGTGGTTACTGAGTTTTGTCCTTTATACGTACCAGAAAATAATACTTTTTGAAAGAAAATACTCATTAAGAGCATTTCCTTATCATTGTTAAGAGCTTTTGAATGCATTTCCCCGTAACTCCTAGCCCAAGGTTTCAACTGTCTGGCATCAGTACAGCATGGCTCAGTTTTACTAAGAAAACTGCTGTTGAAGTGGGAGAAAGAGTGACAGCAAAAGCCATGCAAGATAAGAAAAGCAGAACTGCAGGTAGAAGAGTAATTTCTGAGACAAGGATGGTTAGCAGCTGAAGGATTTAAGAGAATAAATACTGACACAGAAAGCAAGTCAGCAGCTTCCAAAGAGCAACAGAGACTGGACCTGACTGATAACTGCCTGATAGCATGGACTCTTTGGGTACCTCATTGAGTGTGAGGAGTATATTAACATATAGTCTTATAGCTCATTAGTCCCAGCTATTTGTGCATTAGCTAACACACAATCATTTTGTACTCTGAAGCTGTGAGTATCCTGTTTAGATGTAGAGAACTCAAAATGATCTAGAGAGGAAGGACGACACCTTTATAGACTGAAATTTAAATTTCATGTCTCATGATGTTCAACGCTTTTATGAGTTGATCACTTGCAAGAAATGAACATGTATTTCACAGCCATTGATCTAATACATCACAGATGCAAATTAATTATTCATATTTCATATTTCTTGTCAATATTTGTTATCTCAATCTGGACAAGCTAAAAAAGTACTTTGAAGGAAAAAAAAAAAGGAAAGAGAAGTGGGTCATTGTATTTCCCCAAAGGTAATAAATATAGGAAAATAATCATTTGGTGAAGCCACTTTTTCATACAATTTTAAAGGACAGCCCAGATTGGAATGAACAAAGACAAGATTTTAGAATAAGCATCTTCCAGAACTGTAGTGGTGAGGCACAGGCACTCGGCAATACAGAAAGTGAGCACAGCCACAGACTTGCAGCCTTCAGAGACCAAGTTATTAAAACATAACAAAACAAGCAAAAAGCCCCCAGCAATGATTGATTACTTGGCAAAACAGGTTAAATAATTTGGTGTCACAACCTGGGCCCTTTAAGTACGCTCAGATACAGTTCTACTTTTTTGGAGACTGATAACAGAGATCTTTTTGCCTTCTGGGTTATTCTATAAAGCTACAAGAAAACTTCTGAAAGAGGATAAACAGCACTTAGAAACAAAAGTTCTTTGTGTTTTCTTGTCATTAAGTTCCAAGGCTGGGCATATCCACTGAGCCTGGTCTTTCTCTAGTACTGTGTGATAGGGAATTCCTCATCAAATAGCTTGGTCCTTCACACTTAACCAAGTATTTCTCAGTAAAAGCTGTTTTTGAAGTATGCTTGCAGGTGAAGAATTTCATATTACATTATATATGCACCAGTGCATACATAGTTTATGCATACTTCTGGCTTAGTGTAAAGGCAGCAAATAATTTAACTTCCAGCAGAAATGGAAATATGTTAAATCTTCAGCTGGAGGACATATGAGATCATTACCTCAGCAGAATATTCATGAACAGAATAGATTTTAAAACCAAAGCAAGTTATCCTTGAATATGAGAGGGTATGGACAATTATTATGACCTGTGTTGTCTGGAAATTCTTTGTTTCCTTTTAGCTGTAGGTTCTTCAATAGAGAACAACCAACCTGTAGAAAATCAGTGCCTATTTAGGCAAAATCTCCTAGAAGAGACAGTATCTGCAATTGTAGCAAGCTCTCTGCTGAAATGCCAAAGCTGAAGACAAGAGGCCCTCAGCCTAGGAATGCATGTGTAACTTAAACACTTCGGCTCCTTACTAGCCTTGGGAATATACAAACTGAGCTCTTATACTGCAAGCCTAAACGGTGATATGGACAATGTTTTCCACTAGCGTAGAATATACCCACTAGAGAATGCTGTAACTGTTGAATTGTCATTCTGATTGTTCTTCATTTACCCCATGAGTTACTCATCTCACTGCTAAAACACGTGGATCCAAACTTTTATTGGCTAGTTGGCAAACCATGGATAACTTCTTTCACCTGTCTTAAGGAAAAAAAAACAAACCACAGAAAGACACACACACCCCCCCAAACAAAACCAACAAACCATACTCTCACTGTTTTGAAATATCAAAGGCTGCTAAGCAAGACAGACACTTGAACAAATCTTGATGCTCTGCTTTTACAGTGTACTCGTTAAAATCAGAAATAAAGAGTAGCTTAGATATTATGGTGATAATGATTACATGAAAGTACAGGCAGACAATCTGTCCCACACAACACTTTACTCTGAAGACTGAAATTGTATATGGCTTCAGTAATTGGCAGTTCTCAGGCTGAGACACTGAAGAGTAAGCTTTCTTGCCCTTGTGACTAAACATATATAGCAATCTGAGAACTGGCCAAGACAAGAAAATCCATAGGGTAATTGCTATTACAGCAGTTAACAGAGCAAAGAAATACAAGGGCGACTTGGCAGAACTTTAAAGGCATTTGGTACAGCACCAATGAAGTTAACAGAACCAAGGCAATTTATAAAATGTAGATGCAGTCTGCTGTAGACATATTGTCTAGGCTCTCTCTTCCTCCTAGCCCATGCTTCGGCCGTTCTGCAGCAGTTCTGGGATCATGAAATGCAGTTGTCTATGCTTGGTATTTGCAAAAACTATTTTATGAATAAATATTTCATGAGTAAATGTTTTATTGGATTTTATGACAAAATTATTTTATGAATAAAATAACTAGTTTTTCACCAGCTGGTGGAGCACTTGGGTCCATAGCTGCAATATATACCTGTCACTCATTTCATACTTTTGACAATGAAGTAGAATTCTACCTAAGCAGATATGCGTGAAACATCCATCAGCAGCGAGCACTCTCCAAAGGACACTATTAAAATCAGTGTTGAATCTGTCCTTTTAATTTCCTATATGATTCTGACTGCAATTTATATAGTTGAGTAGAAAATATCTTTGCATTGCATGACACCCCTGTTACTTTCAAAAAGACATGCACGGAAAAGCAAGCAGTTGCAATGGCATTCTCTTTAAGAGAATCCTGTAGTCATCTTATTAGGTTGCTAACTAGAAAACATGAGATAGTTACATGTTAAGCAGAGTTAAATTGGGATTTGAACTGTATATTTCAAATATGCCTATTTCACTATATTTTTTATAATATCAATGGCATAAAAACCCCCATGCCTACTTCAGCTAGATAGCTGAATCATTTGTTGAATTCACTCTTGCAAGACACAAAAAGATTATACGTATTAAAGCTCTATGAATGCATTTACCTTGTCTTTGGAGCATAAATTTTCCAAAGTCTTTTCCATGTATATCACCTTGATAGGTAAAAACACCTCTTTCAAGCCCTGATGATACCTAGAATATGTTGAAACAGAAAAAAAGATTTCTGAAAAAAATAAATGAGAAAGTTTAGCCATTTGTTTTCCTGAATTACAGTAGATATCTGGAGCCCACATTTTCACTTTTATCCTTTGAAATATTAGTGAATTCTCTATGCTTATACAATATTTATAATTTTAAATTTGCAACAGTATTAAATAACGTTTCGAAGTAACACCTGGAATGACTTTAAAACATCTGATGTGTATTTCTGGGTTTTAAAGTTCTTCAACTGGCATGCACATAATTGAACTAGTATATGGAAATAGAAGTCCACTTAATTCTCAGATTTTAAATTATTTTTCAGAGAAAGCATCATGAGGCACAAAAGAGAACTACAAAAAGTAAAATAACCCTCTTTTTCTTCAAGATTAAATGTAATTTTATTGCAATGAACTACTTACCAAACCAAAAAAAGGACAGTATTTCTAAAGGTAAAATTTCCACTCTAATTTAAGAAAACAGGGCGAAAACATGGCAAGATATGCTGATTCACTCCACCTTCCATTTAGTAAACTAAAAATTCTAATAGGAGTGTGATAGGCAGAAGTTTGTATACATATTTTTGAAAAGAAAAATAATATGTTTTCTACACTGACATCTAGAGTGCTGTATTCCATATTTGTAATATAAAAAGTCAGATAGAGTTATATAGGAAGTAACAAATTACTTCAAAGTTTAAACTTAGCAAGTTTATCCATAGCAGTTTGATTACTTACATAACCATCGAGCGCCCAGTTGTCATTTTCAAACTTGCTTACAAAAATGTCACTAGGTCCTTTAATCTGAAAAACTTTCAAGAGCAAATGGGCCTCTTCTTTCTTGTAAACACCTATTAATATAAAGGAGGTAACACACGCCTTTAAAACAATTTTTCAACCAGTTTGTTCAAATATCATTTCAATGCTAAATGTATCACTTTAGAACTAAAATACTTTTTTGAAAACATTTTTAATAACAGAGTTTTCTATCCTGGAAAAAACAAAATTTAAAGTGCAGTAATAACAGGATCTTATTTTACTCATCTTTTGCCCACATCATATTTGACAATAGGATGCAAAGATGGTTTTGTACTGTTTAATTTTATACATAAATAGGAAATAATATTTGTCTTTTCATACAGTATTTCGATAATTCTGAATGCAGATAGAATTCCTTGCCTGAAATTTCCTTGAACTGGAAAAATTTGGATTTTACTCACATTACAACAATATATTGCAATAGTAAATAACAATAGCACAGTGAAAGAAAATTTGCTGCACTGAAATTCTCTCTGGACTCTTGACCTTAAAAAGTACAGATAGCTGATAATGCCCTTTTCAAATATAACTGTGATCAGAGGCTAAATCAGAACTTCAGAGTCAGATTTGCAGAAAGGAATGCCGATGTTGATAAAAAGGTATGTATAAATTACTATGTTATTTAGTTATCTATGCCTATTTTATGTTATGCCATTATCAAGACCATATTGTTTTAAAGCAGATAGTAATCACTATTGAATAATGGAGCTTTTCAATGGTACAGTTCTTAAATTGCCTTTAATACACTTCATCTGCCACTTCAATATTACCTGCGACTTCAACATACTGATACTATCCAATAGTTCAACATTAAAAAATACAACCTCAATATTTATTTGAAATGTAGAGGGAAAAATATTTGGGTGACTGCATATAAATTGACTGAAATCTATGCAGAACACTACATGAGGACATTCCCTTTTGCAAAATAAATAAAAAAAAGATCTTTAGTGAAAACCTAAAATTTTTGTTTCTTTTTTTGTTGGTAGAAAATACAACAAAACTGAACAAATAAAAAAAATCAAAAGAACAGCTTTTTTAACACCAAATTCTGAACCTACCTGATAGTTTGAGTTGTATGTTGGATGCCTCAATGAATGTGGCATTCACTTTGCTGCTTGTAGTATTGAACCAATCAACAGTCAGAGTAGCAGGCTGTCTTTTTCCTAAATATTCATAAAACCCTTTCCAGAGTGAATTTATAAAAAACACATCAGAGGGAACTAAATAGAAGTGGGCAAAAAAGAAACAAAGAAAGGAGTAAACTACAACGAAGTAGAAATCTTTCTAGCCATACTTATACTCTTCATTTTTTCTGTTACAGCATCAATTCACTGTTCTAAAGAGGTATTACGGGAAAATTTTACAACAGTAAAGACAATATATCTAATGACCTTTCCACACAATTGCCTATAATATACTACACCTGTCAATTACAATATATGTTCTTAAGTAACCTCACACTTCATAGCTGATGTGCTTCGGTGAATGTCCCCAAGACTATGAAAAATAATGGACTCTTCCCCTAAAGCCTTTTAGCTTTAAGGTATGATTCAAAAAAGAAGACTAATATTCTGAAGTCAGCGATTCCTGGAAGGAGATGCCGACTTTGGCCATCCCTTTTGTTTCATGAATCTATTAAAGCAGCACTATGTGTGATTTTCAGCTGAATATCAACTGAATATTAAACTGAATTCACTGATTTCCAGATACAATTTAGCACAAGTTTTTTATCAGTCATTATTAGATTCCACATTTTTTTCTCTGTACAATAGTACTGCACCTGGGAACAGTGAAGTTGCCAGAGCAGGGAACTTCTTTGGTTTAAAGTAGGGATTTGTTTCTCAGAAACTGCAGTTAGAATAATCTGAAGTAAAAAACCTATAAAATGAAGCATGAATTACAGGAAGAAGTATATGTATTTGGGTCACTTATTTGATGCTATTGGTATTTTTCCTCTATACAGAAAAAACAAAACATTTACAGGTCACTAAATATTGTATTTTAAATATTTGGTTAAATCACCAACAGAGTAGAAAAAGTCTCACTTATTCAACAGTATCTGCAATATCAACATTAATGAAAAAGTAAACACAGAAAAAAAATCCTTATGAGAAGAGATGTTCATTTTATGTCAGATACATTTACAGGGTACTACATGTCTTGAACATTAATTTCTCCCCTACGCATTGCTGTGTTTCTCCCATATATGTTGCTGTTATAAGCGCTGGGGAAGACTTCCTTCAAACATGATGGTCAAGTTAAACAAACAGTTAAGTTGGCCAAAAAAGACCAACCCTCCTTCTGGCCAGGCAGCACCCAGTTTTTTATGGCAGCCTCTGACAAGTGAAAACAGACATTTTTCCACTTAGCCCTAAGCTTTTTCTAGCATTACAATTTGAGAAGTAAAGCTTTAAGACTCGAAATAAAATTTAATAAAAATAACTATTTGGGGTTTTTTTTGGCATTTTATCAAATTCTGAGAACTTGTAAAGGCAGCAGTCAATATTGAAGGAAATTTATCAGTGTAGGTATCTGTGTATCAATTTTGAATAAATTCCATGGATATTTCCTCCTCCACCTAATCACTGATTGCAAAAATGAATCAGAAAGAAACCCAGCTCAATAATACCACATATTTTCAACAAAAAGTAACAAAAAGACAGGCAGTACATCTGAAAATCTGATGTCTGATTAGCCGTTGTCTCTTAATTATATTATTACACTTCCCAGTATGCATTTCATAAAGAGGAAGGATAATAACTTCTTCATTGCCTTTTGCCTTCAAATTGTGCAAAAGCCACAAGTGAATGTTCAAGCTCAATGAGGCATGATTTGAGAAGATCATTAGTATGTTGTCTGCACTACCACTGGATTCCAAGTGAGTGGAGACCCACTCTCTGGCTTTGAGTACAACAGCTTAACTGCTCCCTTTCCAAAGCAAAACTCCATGAAGGACTAGGGTTTTACACAAGGTAACCTCAACTTAATAGTAAAAATCTCAAGCATTAGAATTCAATTAGTATCTCGCAGTCCTTAGAATTCATATATTTTCTGCAAATATATGAATTCTTTAAAGGGTCTTTCAGACTCTTTTTCCTATATGTTTCTCATTGCTTTGCTACAATACTGACATACAGTATATTTGAAACCTGGCTTTTGAAAAATATGTTAAAATTATTTGTATTTGTCTTTGCTTTTAATTAAAATTGTTTGTCTGAAGTTATTCTCATGAAGGTGATCAACTAGTATTACTGGTATCAACCTGACAAGTACTATGTAAGGCTTTTATAAAGGAACAGACATCATACTTCTTTTGTCAGATTAGACATCTTCAGTATCCAGTTTCTCTAACCACTCTAACTGTCAATAATAGCTGTTAATCTTTGCAAAATAGTACCATTGACTTGGTATTTAGAGAATTTGCACTTGCTGCAGATGGACAGAATCAGTAGGGGAAGAAAATAGTAAAATATATTTCTGCTTCCCCAGTTAAGCTTTTGTAAAAGGTTAAAATGCAAGTCCTGCAGTCCCATGGATGCTGCTGAGGAACTGGAGTGGCTCTGACATAATTCTGCTGAGCCCTTGCAATGTCCCTGCCTTTCCCACCCTCTGTGGAAAAATGCAGAATGAGGAAAATGAACTGGGTATTATTATACTAATACTGCACCAACTGCAGATTCTGCTCAGAATGTGACAAACAGGGAAGTCCATGGCTACTCCTTAAAACAGCTTCTGAACTATTTTTGCAAAGACTGTAAAAGCAGTGAGAACCATGGCAACGAGAGTATCGTGTTTCTTAAACTTCACATGGGCATTGTGAGAATTCTTCAGTTACAACTTATATTCAATTACAATTTACAGCACTCTAAAACTGATAGTCACTATTGTTTACGAAAACATTAACTCTGGGAAAAAAATAGCAATTTAATAAGCAATAGTAAACATAATTTGTATTCAGCTATCCAAATATGGGAAATCGGAACATGAATCTATTCTGTTAAAAAACCTCCAGTTTAGCAATATTAGCCTCATCCCATTTAAAATACAGATAGCAGCAAATGGAATTCTATCAAAAGTCAAGATAACAAGCTAAAGCAAATGCGCCAAAGTACAGTGTTCTACACTAAAGAGAATTCACAATTTAAAAAGACATAATAATAGTTCAGGCTTGATTTTCAAAAACAGCTTAAAACTTTTCCTTGTTAATTACTGTCATTTGTTACACAGTTTTTGTTCTCTTCTTACCATTACTGGCATTTTCAATCATAACATTTCATTTTTTAAAAAAAATGTCTTCCAAATAATACTTATTTATCAAAACTTGTTATAAGGAACATGATGTGGTGTGAATTGATACTGTTACTCTGCATAGTGAATATATTCAGAGACTTGGTCTGTATTTTAATTTGGCATTGAAACTTCAAATTCTGTATAATAGCAGATTAACGTATACTTTAGGTGTTCGGTGAAGTGAATCCTCCAATAAATGAAGACTGTATATTAATTATAATGAATGCATATTATATTCTGTTTTATTGTGAGTCTGTAAAAGTAATACATTTGAGAAGAACTCATTTATGGCTTCACCTGACACTCCCACTAATAAACTCACCAGGAAGGTTAATTATTAGCAAAAATACCTTTTTATCCCATCTACTCTACAGAGTCCTTCTGTGAACTGCCATGAGTGTGAACCATTAATCTTATTTTCCCTGCAGCTTGCTAAAATTCAGAATACAGACTTGCAAGCTCATTTATTTGGTGAGAACTCTGCTCATTGTTAGTCAGTAAAAAAAATAAATAGACCTTTTATTTTCTGAAAATGATTGAACTTTAAAAGACCTACATCAAGGACTCCTCAGATGCATTTGTCTATTTTGTCACTGACAGGAGGAAAAGGTTAACTGCACCCATGTTCATGAGGAGGCATAGAAAAGCAGCAGTAATGTTTGCGTGCTGCTGGTGGTCAACACAGTTTGGGAAACCCTATCTTAGAGTACCTTGAGAGTTTCCATCAAGTGAAGGCCATCAAAATGTCCAAAACTGGTTTGGGGTTTTGGGGTTGTATATGTGTGGTTTCTTACAACATTCGCAATGTAAAGGGCAGAACTTTGACTGAACCCAACCCCTACAATTACAGTCTACAATCATTATAAGGCTCTCCATTATAGCAATCTCTCTGATATAAAACTACTTCAAATCTGGGTTTTGTGTATATATGCTTTTCTTTTTGGCTTGACAGGTTTTTTTGTGCAATTCACAAAATTGGTACAGTAGAAATTAAAAAAAAGTTTGGAAAAGAATTTCATAGAATAGGTTTTATGTGGCACTAGTTATAGTTATTAAGAAAGACCTCAATATTTATATTCCTTTGAAGAGTAATAAATACTTAAGTTAAATATTGGAAATAGTTTTATTATCCATAACAATCTAGGGTATAAATCAATTTAATTTATTTAGATCTAAAACTCTTCTTGTATACAAACCTGGAGTTTTAGTTATTGTTTCATTAACTTCTCTCACTCCTTTACCTACAAGTAAAAAGACAAATTATCATTTTCATGAACATATTTGTTGGTTGTTGTTTTTTTCTTAATAGAATGTTAAAACAATGCCTGATGGATGCAATCATCACTTATCCAATAGAGTCACATTTAAAACAGAAATAACTCGTCTTGAACACTTTACATGTTAAAACCTTACACAAAAACTATCAGAAAATAATTTAGGTTGACAGCATTTTTACTGTGGAAAGTTGTCTGGCTAGCCAAGTGTTTCGTACATTTAAGTCTAAAATTTTTATATCAGTCCCAGTGCTATAAAAGAGAGCCTTATGGAGGGGACAAATATTATATCTAATTATGAATATGTTAAATATAGCAAAAATTATGTTAATAAGGATTGACACATTTATGACACAAACCAGCAAAAGCAAGATAGCTGGATTAAGATGACAGGATCAGATAACATGGGAAAGGATCACAACCGGTGTCATTTTCTACATTTCTGGTACACTCAGCAGAGTTAGGACCATTGACCCCAGATCAAGTTCTAGCCTCATATCATTAGCCACTTTAAAAAGGCTAATATCCTGTAGGAAGATTTGGTCTTGCACACTTTTGTTTTCTTCTTTAGGAGTAAAAATTCACTGATTAGACTGATCAAGTGCTAAGAAAGCACAGAAAGCATAACGAATTACACATAAAGACTGTAAGCCAATAAAAAAAAAAAAAAGAATCCTTGTTTATGGAAACCTTTCCTGTATTATGTCTTTAAATTAAAAAAAAAAATAGCAAAAAGCATACAAGATCGATTATCTTAAATTGTTACTTATTAGTACCCATGAAAAATCATCCTTTTGGGAACTAGAATAAGAAGATAAATTTTTATGTGTAGATCATGTGTCTTGACACCGTTGAAAGAAAGAAGTCTCCCCATACATTAATGAAAAATCAAATATTGTTCAAACATCAAATCTATTTAGCATTCTTTGACATGTTCGAATTAAAAATAATGTTGCAAACACCTTTCCCATGGCATATGACTATTTTTCCTTTATTCACATTCTAAGTATAGATTTGTTTTATTTTTTCTGAATTGGGAACTTATAGCCATGATTATTCATATATGAAGACAAATATAAATTGAGGCCTCATAACAATGTACTTAGAGCTACTCTAGTAAAACTATATGAAATTTACATGGATGTAAATAAAAGTGGAATCTGGTGCAAAGATTTAATTTTTTTTTATTATTTTATTGTTCATTTTTATTTTAAAATACTTTCTTAGACAAAAAGCACACCTGAATGAATCTAAATGCCAAGCTATGAAATACCTTTTTTTGTTCCTAATAGAAAATCATACATTAAACACTGAATAAATTGAAATACATTTTAAAACTGTGACATAAAGATAAATACAGTTAAAAGTAATACTTTATATTGTTTAGGTCTTGTTTGCTGTTGTTAGGGGTAAATCTATATATGTGTGCCAGTGCATTTGCACACACATATCCACGTTTTCCTCTGTGAGTTCTAGATGCTATGTTCACTTTGATTTTTTTACTGTTTCTTTCATAACATAACAGCTGTTGTGTCACATGTGTTTTTAAATAGTAAGTGGAAAAATTAATCCTACTATATAAAATAAAAATGTCAGTGAAAATAAAATCCAACCAAGTAGGGCCCAACATATCACTTGAGTAATGACTTACTTTTACAAATAGGTGATTTTCCTGTCCATTTCATATCTGGTTTACATGTCCGATGCTCTGATCCACCAGCAAGAAAAAATCCCGGCTGACAGGTATACACCAAAGTATACCCTAAAGTAGGAAGATCTATTGCTTTCACATCTACATGTGCCGGTGTCTCTGGCTGCCTGCAAGCATGAGCTGCAAAGGGTTTTCTAGAGTTAGAAAAAGTGTTGGTAAACAGTTTCCCTAGGATTAGAGTACATAATTTGAAATAAATGAATGCAAATTTAGTCCTTTCCATTATATAAACTTTGTACACTCTTTTAGAAATGTCAAGTAGCTATTACTTGTAAAAATAACACTCTGAGTGTATAATTATATTATTGTGGGAAGATGAAAATGATACCATTACATACTTTTAAAAAATACACCAAAATTAAACCATGGTAGCAAAAAGAGTTAAAAGGAAGGGAAGCACAGGCCATCGTACGTGGTGCAATGATTGGTTCTGTGAATTATTGTACTGTCAGAGCTTCAAGCATCGCTTCAACTCAGTGCTTTAAAGAGCCTTGAAAATTACAGAGTGGTTATTGTGCTAAATAAATTCATTATAAATTTCAATTGAAATAAAGGTTCCATAGGAAGGCTTTGTCATAGTACATTGATTATAACAGATACGGTTGCTCAGTATGCTTCTTTCCCTGTACTCCATGGTGTTCATTTATAACAACCCAAAGATAATTTGAAATTGGATAAGAATCTAAGGTCATTCTAGTGAATTACTTTTACCTTAGATCAGTGTATTTTAATACAATAGTTATTTGATGTCCTCCACCCCATACAGAGATATAAATACACTAATCATCTGCATACCCGTGCACAGCCCAGAAACGATGAATGTTGCTGAGTTCTAGTTTATGATTCACATAATAATTGCCAACAAAATAGCCCATAAATACTTCAGGCCACTTTTTGTTCTCTATTAATCCAACACACACAAAAGCTAGGTTAATTTAAAGCAGCTAGTGCAGCGGGTTAATGAAGACAGACTTTTTTGAGTAAAACTGATAGAATTCACATGAACTTAATGAAAAAAAAAATCTGAAAAACTTTACTTCAAAGTAATACCCCAAATACATCTCTGGTCTCAGAATAGGAAATAAAAAACATTTTAAAATGCTGTTTTAAATAAATTTTACTTTTTTGTAGCATATAATTTACTATGAATTACCACATGCATCACTTTGTAACTCTTTTAAAATTGTACAATATTCTAACTCATTAGATAAGGAACCAGACTTACGAATGCATTCAGACTGTATGCCACTCCAAGTTAAGTTAGCAAGACAAGAACGGGTGGTAGATCCCTGAATATGATAACCTTTTCTGCATCTGAAAAAGACTGTACTCCCAACCTAAAGATCAAACCAGAATGTTAGATAAAAGCAGTATCCATCACGTGTAGTCATATATCAAGACAGTAATAAGCTACTTGAGAGATTTTTTTCAAAAATAAAAATGTCCTATTTTTACAGTTTCTAGAGTTAAACCTTTTTTTAATGAGATGAAAAGTTTGAGCAATTGATCTTTTGTAACCTTATTTGAAAGCAATAAGTGGAAAAATATTGACAAGGCTGTGTACAGGGAAAAGAAAGACACTCATACATTTCAGCTTATTAGTTTGTCAGTGTGACAGAAGCAAACTAAATGACTGTGATGTCTCTCTTTCCTGTACATCACTGCATATATTTCAATTGAACTTGACCATAAGGTCTGTTTCAAAGGTTTCTCATTGTGTGACTTGACTAAGAATGTTTATTAGGGCAAAAATAAAAAAATTATGAAAAACTCTCCCTACAGTCTACAAATCTATCTATTTGTACTACAAATAAATTCACTAGAGAAAGCTCCAGGACATAGTTCCTTACACTGCATTTTTTACTATAAACTACCTAAGTTTTACTTAAGATTTTTCAACTAGCAGAGTGATGTTATGGAAAGCGTTCCTTTGGCCAACTGTGATATGATCTTTCTCATAAGAAAAGGTAAAGTAACTGAGAAAAATCTTTAGACTTCTGCTGAGAGAAAATAAGCATGAAAACTGGATACAAAATTGAAAGTGATGAAGAATTTTCATAACATATGAGACAGAGATTGTGTGGAAAGTTCTAGGAAAATGGACTTGATATAGTATTGACAAAAGTAACCAGAATACAAGTCCAGGTCAAGATATTTAAGGATGTGGGGCTGACCAGTAATGCATTGCTTTCATTTTGGATAAAACATCTTGGCAATAAATATGATCAGATGAAATGAAAAAAACCCACAAAAATTAATACTATCTGAAATTGTACATCTTATTAATAAGGACCATATCACATGGACAAATGCAAGTAAGTTGCAAATGAGCACTGATCAATGCATATTAATAAAATACCTTGCAGGTATATAAATGCAGATAGCTCTGCACTGCAGATTTCATAGAATGACTTCAACGGACATTATAAATGGGCAGTTATCTTCAGGAGTGCCTACCTGTTAACTATATACTCAGTTACAGAAAAACAGATTATCATGATAGATGTTCAGGAAATGCAACACCAGTTCTTCCTGAAGTGGCTTGGAAAATTCACTGGTACTTTTAAAGGTCAAATTACTGATATGGCTTTGCAGACTTATCTATTTATAACTATTTTTAAACTTATCCTTCTGTCTATCTTGCCAAGGACACACAGCATATCTGTAGCAGAGACCAGAACAGGGTGTAGCTGGTCTTGAGTCCAAGTCATCTTGTTTCTTGTGAAATTGCCAATCCTGGTATCAGTAAGTAATAATGAGCTGCAAATATTTCCTCACTGATCCAAAAGACCAAGCAAAAAAATAATGTCTAGGTTCAAGGGAGTTACAGAGTTATATTTCTTTCTCATGTTACAGGTAAAAGTAAAAATAAAAGCAGTGCGCTCTTTGTATAATACTTGGATGGAAAACATCAGAGACATATGTAACAATCACAGCATAGTGAAGCACAAAACGCACAAAAGGAATGGGGCAAGATAGGACGCTGGCAGATAGTGGAAAACCCTTCAAAGATCTGCTGCCTGCCATCATACCTTTCTGTAATGAGGAAAGACTGTTAAAACCTGGTTTGTAGAAGATTGGCTAAGTCGTACAAACAGAAGCTTCCCGCATGTCTGATAAAGCAAATGCCAGCCAGCTCCAAGAAAAACCCACCGCTGGCCAAGGGCAAGGCAATCAGCAGCAGTGGTAATGCCTCTGTGACAACATAGCTAAGAAGGGGGAAAAGTTGCTGTGCAACAGCAACTGCAGCAGTCAGAAGGAGGATTGAGAATCTGTGAGAGAAACTACTCTGCACACACCAAGGTCAGTGAAGAAGGAGCGGGAGGAGATCAAATTAGGTGCAAAGATTATAGAGTTGTTTTTGAAGTGATGATGGGGACAGGTACGGTGTCAAGATGAGACAACAGACAGGAAAGCAACTGCACCTATTACTAGAAGAATCACCTTAGGGGTGAGGCCACAAGATGCGGCTTGGGGAGAAGCGCCCTGGCATCTGTGAGCCAGGCAGGAGAAGAAGGTCAAGAAAAGAGCTGACAGCCACAACAGTGACAGACAGCAGAACTGCAGGAGAGGGAGGGAACCAATTACCAGAGGAACTTGCAGATAGGACTTTCTGAAAAACAGTTCTACTAACTTGACCGTAATGCCATGTGGCACACTGCTCTAGGTTCAGAAATAAGCAGGAAACCCAAACAACATATCTTAGATTCTAATATCAAATACTTATATCTGAAGAATCTATTCACATGAGGTTAATCAATCTGTATAATGACTGCTGATTGGTCATTGCTCCATCTACTTTTATTTCCTCAATCACTTTTCTGACTGTCACTTGGTAAACTAATAACCTGTGAGGAATTTGGAAATTATAGAAAGGACATTCATCACAGAGAACCTGGATCCAACACATAGAACAATTTTATCTTCTCTGACTGAATAAAACGTAACATGAATTGCTAATTTAGTAAAGCCACTTCCTGACTTTTTTGTCAAGGACTACATGGCCTTTGGATCAGACAGATTTTTGGTTGTTAGGTATTTACTGACTATTCATCAATGTATGAAAGAATTATGATCATAAAGCAAAGTAATTATATCATGCCATATCATATTAGGTAATCAATTTATAAATAGTCCTGCCTACTGAAGTCTACAAAAGGATTGAACACATGATATATTGCAAGGTTAGAAGTTCTTTCTCTAAACTGTATGTTCAAAAAGAAAAAAAAAGCTTGGAATGAAGCATGAGTTTGTATTAAAAAGGAGTGGCAATTCCCTAATGTTTACATCAGACATTTAAGCCTGAAGATAATTAAATATATCTGTAATTATTAAATGCATCTTCATTTTAGAAAGCTAATAAATAAAAGAAAGAATTACCTCATAACCTCTGGAACTGTTTTGTATTCCAAAATGTGGAGTACCAGGGTCTGTACATGTATTGTGAGCTGGATCTAATGTAAAATGTGAAACACGACAGATATTGTTATGGCATGGAAAGAATACTCTAAAATTGTTTGCAAAGATTAAGTCATTTCATCAGTGTCTAGTGATGACAAAAATTGAATTTTTAGTGGAATGTGTGTATTTCTACATATTACATTTGTATTCCAATTACATTTCTATGATAGATCACAGTGCTTTGTTTCAGTACATTGCCATTATTTAAGGAGATTTTTTGAGGGTATTTTTGGCAGTGTAGACTTTGAGTTAGGATTGCATTAATTTTTGCTAAGCTTATCCTTTTGAATCTTTTTGAATACAAAGTATATTTACAATGCAGATGGAACATACAGGGAAATATTTTTCTTTTCTTCTTTCCCAATGAACAGCTTAAGTTAGATTTCTAAAAAATAACCCAGAACCCCCCAAAAAACCCCACCCCAAACCACCGGGTTTTTATAGCAACTAAAATACTTAATTTTTTGATAGAATTTTTTCTATGTGGCCAAGAAAAAAAATAAATACAAATGGACTACCACCTCAGTTGTTGCTGGAGAATGAAAAGACAGTCCCCTCACAAAAAAAAAGGTATGCCAACAGAGTATAACTAAATATTTGATGATCAGTTTCATGAGTCTGATTTAAAGCAGCCTGAAACTATTTTTGATTCATCAATGTCCACTTCACATTCTGATGGTGTGTTTGCTTTGGGGTTGCTCCACTCCAAAGTCACATCCACCAGATAGACAGGACGGGGCTTGATCCAATGGATCTTTCATGATTCCCTCTTGGCAACCAAGTCTGCTTTTCTGCTGACACTGCCTTACAAAGAATGAAACTTAGGACTATATCTCATCTGTAACCATTTTCAGTTTTCTGTAGCGGAAAAATTAAATCACAAAAATCACAATAATGTGATACGTCATTTCACTCTCAGTCAACTTCCATTTTCAGTGTTGACCATCAGTGCAACATAACAATTCAAATGGACTAATATTTACCAAAGGCTTCAAAAGTTAGGTGGATGTTGACTTAATATGTGACAATAAAACCCAAACACGCTCCTGACCTTGAGCTGCTTAAACAGCTCAAGAACTTTTTACAAATTATCATCAGCTGGAATGCCATTACTAATAACAGACACATGAAGCTGCATTGATTTTTTTTAAGATATGTCTCATCTGAAGACACAGTGGGGAAAGAAGGAAAACTTCTCAAGGTATTTTAAGGAAATTATCAATATCCAGAAATAGAAAAGCCTGCCGTAATTTGCTATCTTATGGTACTTCTAGGCATATTTCTAGATATTGTTCACTGATCTTAATTTTCAAATTGCTTAACAATGGTATCTGTAAATATTTTAGATGGTCTAATATTTTTCTTTTATGATAACAAAAAACCTATGATTTAAAACAAAGGCTTATGAGTTTGATGCAGTATTTTCCATGTACTTTTATATTATGCCATATAAAATAGAAACAGAAATGTCATTACGACATTTTCAAATTTGATTCTTCACAATAGATCTGAGTTTTAGCTTTTGTAAACTTTATTGCTTCTGTTACAAAACACAGATGTAAGACGGATTGCTCAGTTCATAAAAACTAAGGACAGCAGAAGTTTTGAATTCATATAAAAAATTGTATTGAGTGTTAATGTCTTAATTTACAAATACAGGTTGTTTTCAGCAATCATGCTTGCCACATTTTCCTAGAGTCCACCCCAGCTCTTCCACATAGCTAATATCTAAGTCACAGAAAAATGTATAAATGGGCTAGAGTCTACATCTGAATGTATTTGTTTAGAAATATCAAAGAGGATTTTTCTATTATAACACCAAAATCGTTTTCTCTGGCAAGTCACTGCAAGTCGGATGAAATGCTGATGTCAGTGGGAGTTACAGGTGTCCAGTATTTCTCTCAGTTTGTCTGATTATGTAACAGGCAAAAAGCCTATCAGTTGCACATCAGTCAATGAGAAACTGATAAGACTTGGCAGCTTATCAGAATTTCAAAAGATCAGACCCAGCACGCTTCATCCTTTTGAACTGTACAAGGCACTTTCACAAAGTCCGAAAAGCTTTTTGATTTAGGATTGATCATGACAAATGCCTTTAACTCTCCGGTGATAGAATCTGGTCTTTAATCTGCCAAAGTCTTCTGCGAATCTAAAAGATTCTAAAAATAGATGGAACAAATTTATGCACTTACACTTATTGACATTCTGCATTTCCAGCAGATGAGCAATCATGTAAATTTACAAATGACTTCATATGTGATTGTGTTTATCCTAAAATTTTTATACTCAAAATATAACCCTATTTATCTAGTTCTTTTTATATTACACAGACGTTTTCTATATTTGGAAAGCTAATTGCTAGTTTTCACAGAATCATAGAATGGTTAGAGTTGGAAGGGACCTTAAAGATCATCGAGTTCCAACCCCCCTGCCGTGGCCTGGACACCTCCCACTAGACCAGGTTGCTCAAAGCCCCATCCAACCTGGCTTGGAACACTTCCAGGGATGGGACATCCACAACATCTCTGGCCAACCTGTTCCAGTGTCTCTTCCTAATATCTAATCTAAATCTCCCCTCTTTCAGTTTCAAACCGTTACCCCTCATCCTACCACTACACTCCCTGACAAAGAGCTCTCCCCATTTTTCCTGTAGGCCCCCTTTAAGTACTGGAAGGTTGCTATAAGTTCTACCTGAAGCCTTCTTTTCTCCAGGCTGAACAGCCCCAACTCTCTCAGCCTATCTTCAGAGGAGAAACGCTCCAGCCCTCTGATCATCTTTGTGGCCCTCCTCTGGACTCGCTCCAACAGGCCCACGTTCTTCTTATGTTGGGGGCCCCAGAGCTGGACACAGTACCCACCATGGGGTCTCACCAGAACAGAGTAGAGGGGTAGAATCACCTCCCTCAACCTACTGGCCACTCTTTACGGTAGTGTAATAGTTTATCAAGAATATTCTCAGTAGAAACAGCATAAATAGTGGTAGTTCTTACCAATGCATGTTGGCTGAATTCCACTCCAAGTACCATCTGCTTGACAGAATCTTCTTGAGGAGCCTATCAGAATAAAAGGGGGTCTGCACTGAAAGCTAACTTCAGATCTGTAGGTGAAACTTTTTCCATTGAGGCGTCCTTCTGCTGGAGTACCAGGATCACCACAAAACACAGCTAATACATAAAAAAGGAGAGGAAAAAACCAGTTACTAAAAACTGCATATGCTTCAATGAAGTATTCTATGTTTTTTTATGTGCAAGTCAGGTGTACTGAATATGAGTGCAAATGTTATGTTCATTTATCTGTGTAGGATTGTATCTCAGATAAATTCTTGACAGCAATTTAAAATTAATTGTCACCGTTATAGTCACTATAAGCATAAAACTTAACCTGGAAAAATCGACCTTTTAATTGAGACACTTAAATGTTGATTAGATTTGGATGACAAAGTAATCTCAAAGTAGACAACGTTATATTGTAATGCTTCAAAATGTATCCAGTTTTCACATCAGTCACCCTCAGATGAGTAGGCTGGAAATTTTTGCTCTAATTAAGTAAAAGGAGAAATGTTTGTCATAGTCCTGACAGGATTTCAAGCACCTAGAGGAGTTGACAGATTTAGAAGAAGCTGAATAAAAAATACAAACAAGATATGAGGGTATGTACTTGTCTCCAGGAAAGAAAAAAGAATTTAGAAAGGAGAACAAGACTATAAGCTTAAGGGTTAGGTTCTTTGTTTTCACCTGCTAATGGAAATGGAAATATCGAAGAAAAAAGGAAAAGTGTAAGGAAAATTTTTAATCATGCCTGCTACAAGTCAAATTCAGAACATTCAAAAATATTTTTAGTAAGGCAAATGGTGATGGGTCCAATTAGGTAATAAGAGATGGAGGTAACTTTTGGGGAAAGGAAGAAGACGACTATGACCTTAAATGGGCACAATCACTCAATTTCATAATGAGGTATGCTTTTTGGAAGAAGAAGGGACAAATCTGCAGTAGTCTATATACTACCTGATCTAGCTGAGTCCTTTTTAAACTGAGAGAAGCTGACAGTAGCTCGAGACAACTGATTGAAAACCAAGACAACTGATCGTAGTTTCAGTGAAGCCCAACGCAACCGTACCCTGAAAACTTACGCAAACATTGTGGGATGTCTCCCCGCCAAATTCCTCGACCCTCACAGGAGAGAATAGCTGTGTTAGATAGCTGATAGCCTTCTGCACAGCTGTAACTCACACTGGCACCCCAGCGATAATCAGATCCTTCCACTTTCCCGTAGAGTACTGGTGGAGGGGGACCACAGGTAATAGCTGTGTCACAAAAAGAAGAGTTAATAATTTCAAGACTTTGTAGGGTTTAGGAGAAGGCAACACAATATTTACTCATATTTTTGAAACTAAAAAAATATTTCATGTTGTTCAGTTCTGACAAAGCATTCCTGTGTTGATAAAGCAGCCTGGAATAGACAGAAAACCGATTTAAATACAAAAACACCACCTCTAGGTTTAGGAAGTCCCTGAGCTCTAGGTCGCTGGAAGTAAGGAGAGTATATAGCTTACCTATCTCTGAATCTCTTCTCTACATATTCATTACTGATTATTATTGCCAACAGGCTACTGAGCTAGGGAAAAGTTTTCAATAAATATGATTTATTTAAATAAATATGTTTCTATGATTGACAGTTCTAAATATTTGCATTTTATTTTAAATTAATTTTGCAGCACTATTTAAAGCCCTTAATATGACTTTGTTCATTCACCTGCTCATTTTCTAAAGCTTTCTGCACACAATGGACATTGACTTGATTGGTAATTAGTGGCTTTAAAAATATTCTGACGTTTTCCAGCTTCTGAAAGAAGACCCAAAACAATGAAATCTGGAATGACTGAGTTTAGATTTACACATCAGTTCTTCCAACAAAGAGCACAACCGTAAAAATCACTCAGTCAATGATTTTTACAACAGAAAATGTGGTCAGTTGACTACATATGCCAAAGTTTAATTAGTAGGCTAGATTTAGACATCATTTTAAAGTGGTGCTAAATGAGCTGGCAGTCCAGGCCTTTCATAAGCAGATGACCTAGGCTGTTAAATTTACTCCCTGAGCTCGTGTAGTAGTGCTAACAATTTTCACCAGGTTACCTTATTCGCCTTTCAGCCTCATCCCCACTACGACCTTTATGTTACCACTTGTAACTAGCTATTTGTGAAGCATCTTTTTGGCTATTTTTGATGACTACAGCACTGCAACAAGGGAAACTTTTATAGAAAGTTGGATTTGCGGGATCCCTTTACAGAATTTTGACCATCTAATCCAAGATAAAAGGGCCCAAAAAGAAAAAGGGTACTTCATTTCTCGCATTTCAAACTGAGCATTCTGATAATCTTCATTGCAGAGTGATTTGTTTCTACTGTAGTCATTAATGTTGCTATTTGGACCATATACCACAGCATATGTACAAAATAAATAAAAATTTTACACAAATACTTACCTAAATGTTTTATTTGCATTTGCATGTTAATTGTTCCAGAGAACGTTTTGACAATTTTTTATAGATAATGACACTAATAAATGAATTTCACATATAGTATCAAAACAGTATTTGTAAACTATATAAGTTCAGAAGCACACCTTTGCAAATTGGTTTACTCTGGTTCCAAGTGCTGTCTTTTATACAACGCATGGTAGATGAACTGGCAGGCTCCATCAAGTATCCTGGATTGCACTGATAGCTGACTGTCTTATTAAATGTAAAATCATTTCCAAACTGAATGCCATTTGCTAATGCACCTGGATCTCCACAGCTGATCACTAGTGAGGAAAAGAAGGGATTCTTTTTTCAATAAACATGTAACGAAACATTGAACTATGTATAGCTACTAACCTTTGTTTTAGTGTCCAAAAGAAGAAAAAAATTGTTCAATGTATTTCACACAAAATAAACAAATGCAATCTTTAATTTTTAGCTAAAAAGTCACATTTTTGAGGCATTGCAATAGCGTGGGCCAAGTATTATGTTCCTTATATACACTAGCTTAAGCTGGTATGCTCTACTGCTACTGTAGGTTGTTATGCTGGTGGTAGTTTTACCAAGACTTTTCCTTCCTTCCTACTGACATCTTTGTCACATTATGCCTAATGTTGATGGTGCAATGCAATTATTTTTTTTCCCTTCAGTGTACTGATGTACCATGGGTCTGGCCTGGTTATTGTGGCCACTGGCCCTGCTGGCCCTGTAGCATCCCTCTCTCCTCGCTCACTTTCCCTGATGAAGTAGCCCAATCTCACTGCTTCCTGATTCTTAGCAGAATGGCTATCTGTCAGATTGGACTCATTTGGCTCACATTAAAAACTGTAATGTATCCAATTAGGTAAAATCTGATTTAGAACTAGCAGAACATCATCCTCTGTACATAAGCCACATAATAAAAAAAAAAGGTAAAGGAAACTCTAGAGGAACAGGTGTTCCTAGGAATAATGTTATATTTTCAATGTTGACATTCATGAGGTAAACAAATACAGAAAAGTTACCTATGTATCCATCTTAAAAAGATACTTCTGGAAACATCTAGCATGTATTAAAGGGCACATACCTTTAAATACATAAAATATTCATGTGTTACAATATAGATGAATTAGGAAAAAATGTGTTATTTTATCTAACAAAATAATCATTTTCAGTGGGAAGGCTCAATGACTTACTACTTTAAAGGTTTAGAGGAAGAAACTTTATTTCTGACCTGTGCAGTCTGGAGCAGTGCCAGTCCATGTCCCATTAGCAGTACAATGTCTAGTAGTTAGCCCTGAAGTTTTGTAACCTTCCCAGCAGGCATAAATGACTGAACTGGAGAATAATATTCCATCAGTGTATACTATCATGCCATTGGCTGGGGTGCCAGGATTCCCACAAGATACAGCTGTGAAGAAAAGGTTAAGAAAAATCGTATCAATATTTCCATGATAGGTGACTAACTGAAAAAAAAAAATTAGGTCTGTAGCTACAGGCCTATCTGTAGGTCTGTAGCTACACATAAAGGCAATGATTATGTTTCAGCTTCATACATCTGAGATTTGACAGTGGTTTACTCTGATTACATGTTGGTTTTTTTGGGAGGGTTTAGTTGTCTATGAAATAATCTTTACACTAGTAATAATTATGCTACTTATTTATTTTACTTATTACGTTTCTCATATTTACTTAATTCAATTTGTTGCATCTTCCTATTTATGCGAGTCACAGAATCAAAGAATCACAGAACGGTTGAGACTGGAAGGGACCTCTGGAGGTAATCTGGTCAAGCAGGGCCACCGAGAACCCGTTGCCCAGGGCCATATCCAGATGGTTTTTGACTCTCTCCACGGATGGAGACTCCACCACCTCTCTGGGCCACCTGTGCCAGTGCTCAGTCAGCCTCACTGTAAAAAAAAATGTTTTCTGATGTTCAGACAGACCTCCTGTGTTTCACTTTGCGCCCATTGCCTCTTGTTCTCTCACTCAGCATCACTGAAAAGAGCCCAGCTCCATCTTCTGTACAGTCTGCCTTCAGATATTTATATATGTTGATAAGATGCCCTCTGAGCCTTCTCTTCCCTAGGCTGGACAGTCCCAGTTCTTTCAGCCTTTCCTCAGAGGAGGGATGTTTTAGTCCCTTCGTCATGTTAATCGTCCTTTGCTGGACTCTATCCAGCATTCCAGTGAAAAGGTATTCTCCTCCTAATCTCATTCTTATTTATACTAAACAGGAAACAATTGAAGGACAACAGAAAAATAAACCAAAAGGGCTTTTTATTTTGTTTGTAGGGATTTTTTTCTGCAAACAGAAGGTTGAAGTAAAAAGATAAAGAAAAAACAGTGGTATTTCAAACACCACTAATTGCCACTGAGTGCTGCAGTCCTACAATACTTAGTGTCTTCATGCAAGGGAATAAGAAAGGACATTGCAAAACATCAATTTTCTGCTGAAAATACAGATCCTGTGTCCACTGCCATTTTCATACAGTTATGGTGAAATGTACACTGACAGAAGATTAATCTGTGCTGAAGAATACTGCAAAAGAACAATTGTTAGCTGAGGATACAGTGATAAAATCCCCAGGTGAAAAAATATAACAAATTTGTTAAAAATATTTTTTTCTATCTTCCATTTTATCATTTAGTAGACCAGAAAACAGACAGTACAGAATCCATCAACTCCAATGAATTAAATAAAATAACTTTTCAAACATTCCTGGAAAAGAAGTCATTTTAAAATTAAATCTAAAGTCTTCCATTACTGCTTTACAATTCTGACAGTGCATGAAAAGCGTACAAATTCATTATGTTCTTATATTCGTATTCTAAAATGTGATTTCCAGAAATATTCTGTGTTGCACTTCTTCTGAAAGAACTAGCATAAAAACAGTACATCTCCCAAAAAATTAATTTAAAGTATGTGGAGAAATATACACTAATTTATACTTAGTTAAGAATACAATGTTACTGTGTCATTTGTTCAGTCCTTGATGAATAGACACTAAGTAGAAAGATAAGATGAAAATATTACGTTGTTCGTATATGGATGACAGATTTATTTATCACTCCATTTTCATATTTTCAATCGGAAGCATTTGTATAATTTTACATCTAAGTTAGGTATTTATTCTCTATTTTCAGGCTTAATATTTGTTTAACTAGATTTATTTTCTTACGATCTTCTTATAAATATATATTCCAAAACTTTATCAGCTTGCACTCAGCGTTTCAAGCAAAACATGAACTGCTTGCAAATTTTTTTTATATCAAAGTTCTGCAGAGCAATATGAAAGCATATTTCTGTCATGGACTTTCTTCTTAATTAAAGAATAAAACGTCATTCAATGGTGTCATAAATGCCAATGGTATCAATACCTACCTTCACACACAGGCTGTATACCTGACCAGGAACCATTAAGCAGGCATGTTCGTTCTGCAGATCCTCTCAACTGATAACCCATTTCACATGAGAAACGTAGTAGACTTTTTATTTTGAACTCATCCCCTAGTCTAGACCCATGAGCTGGTACTCCTGGATCATCGCAATAGCCAGGATTATTTCCTGTAAAACACAACAGAGCAGAATTATTAGCAGAGACGTTATGTGCAAATGTAGTGGCAGTGAAGATGCTCTCTTGCGAATAGTACTACTAACTGCATTGTTTCTGTTATAATTAATCACTTTTCTTCCAGTGCAAGGGTGTGAAACTGAAGCCAAAGATGAAAATAACATGTCTTTTTCAGCCTACTTCTTATCTCAGACCTATACAGACTTAAACATAGAATTTGATATAAATAAAAGAGAAGATTATTTTGAATGCAGAAAGCACCCCCGTCATTTTACCAAATTTGTTGTCTTTTTGACATAAATAAAGGTTTCTACACATTGTATGTTATTGTTCAACTTCTCTGCTAGCAACAACTTGTAATAACAAAAATCAGATAACAGCAAGAGTGAAGGGAACCATATTCAAGTTTCTTAAGACATATATTTGAAATACCTATATCCACTGAAAAGACTAAATGGTACTTGGCCCTCTGTGGTTGTCAAGAACGGAAACACCACCTCAATTTTCCCTATACTTAAAATTCCTATGCAAGTATTGGTTAGAATTTTAGAAGAGAAAGAAGGTGCTGCAAAACAGACCTTTCAAACATGTCCTCATAGGTCCGATGAGCCAGTCAACTGCCTTATCAGATAAAGTGGCTGCCACAGAAAACGCTATCCAAGATGGCCAAGGAAGTATGGTCTCAATATTAATACTTTATTATAAATTTTGACATAAAATTTTATGTCTCCTAAATCTCTCTGCATCTAAATTGTGGTTCATAGTAACATTGTCCTTTGTTCTCCATTTTTAAGTCGTACGTCTAAACTGAATTTCTATTAAAACTATTGTTTAGGTTTTTTCCAAAATACACAGAAATAATTCCATAAGTTGAAGTGTGAATCTTCTGACATAGGTTTTTCATCATAAGTACACCTCTCGGACGCATGATAAAGTCTTGAACAAAGGAATATCAATAACAAAACACTGAGAAAACTTGAACTTTTATTTTAGAAATGAATACTTTCTAAAGTCAGAAAGTATGATTACATGTGTGGTGTGAGATTTTCAGTATAGCAAGTTTGAGACACACACTTGGATACAATCATGCTTTCTCATAAAAGACCCAGTTCCTGAATTCAATCCTAACTTGTGGCCTTTGGTTGTGTCTGCTTTATTTAGTCCTAGCTTCTTCTAGAACAGATGCTCCTTGCCACCCCTGCTTTACAGCATTTGGACTTGGATTTCCTTGTCTAAGTGCATGCTTGTAAACATTGTGAGCGTCTCAAAGTCAGCCAGTATATTTTGTCCACATCTATACTGTTAAACTCACTCTCCAAAACAGGGTGGCTGCATCCAAAGTGGCTGTTGAGAAGGATGCCCAGCACATGCTAACTTGCAAAGTATTTGTGCATTGTCTGTTTTTCAAAAAAAAAAAAGTAATGTTTTATGGCTTCTAAATTTGCATAGTTAGTCTAGGGGAGAATAAACTGTTTCTGTACCTTCTGACAGCACCAAGAACATTGCAGAGATTTATGGTATGAAGTTTACTATCTTGTACCTTTGCTGTGGTGGTTTTTAGTCAACAGTTTCCTATGTGACAACCTTTGCTCACACAAAACAATGTTCATAAAAACAAAATTTAATACATGCATGATTTTTAAGCAGAAAACTACCAGGTTTTAAATAGTGCTTTGGGGCTTCTATATTCTGCAGTACACAACTATAGCATCTAGCTAAGGAGTAAACTTATCAAGTGATGACAAAAAGAATAAGACAACATATGAGAATATTTTAATAAATGGCTGTAATTCAGCTGAGTGGCTATTGTTGAAATTAAAATATACTTGGAAAAAAAAAACATATATCTGACTGTAGTTAAAAATTGCTTGAGAATAGCCTTATCCATGTGACACAAGGTGACATTCAGATGATGGTTGGTACAAGTACCTGAACAGTGGGGGAGAGTCCCACTCCAGTGGCTATCTTCTTGGCACTCCCTAGTAGAATTTCCTATGAGCCTTCGACCCGCTGTGCAAGAATAGTGAACTATGGAGCCATATGTAAATTTTTCTCCTGAAAGAACTGCATTGGCAGGTACCCCAGGATGTCCACAAGAAATGACTGACAAAGGAAAGAGCACAATATTATAAGATATTTTCATGGCACAGAAAAAACTTATTATAACCTTTACATATAAGGCTGGTTCCACAGAACATAAACTCCTTCATACCTTCAGCTTTTCTGTTGCTAGAGATGACTTACTGGTCATTTGTAAGATTAAACATAAAAATACATGTAAGACCAACCCATTCAGTTAAGCCTTTCCCTGAAAAATATACTAAACTCTTTTTCCTCGTTCATTTCCATTCACTGTCCTTCCCTACACATTATTTCTGTTAAGTCTGGGAAAGAAGAAACCAAATAAGGATAATGTTGCAATGTGTTTATATATTACAGATATGATAATGGTAAGTAGCTTTATCATATCTATACAATAACTAGACACATTTTAGACAGTACAGACAAATAAAAAAGCTTCATCTGTAGTATTATTACAGCAATGTGTTGCACTAAAGTGAGCAAGAGGAAAATGGATTGCTGATCATCTTTGTAAATTATGAATCATATTTATGCTTAAGTTAATGTGTACATTTTGTTTGAGAAAATATTCAGATAAACGGTTTCAGCACAGAATAACTTGTAAACAAGTAGCTCAGATCTGTTACAGGAGGGAACGTAAGTCATCTTAATTTGAACTAGAAATCAAATTCTGAATGCTTTTTGTGTAAAACTTAGGTCATCCAGTTGAGAAAGAAAAACCAAAGAAAATATACTTTACATAACTTTAGTAAACAGTCACACAACTTAAACAGGCAACAGTTAGGCAGAGCAATTAAACTTGAGCAGCTTTATGAGTTATTTGAATGAATGATCTATGGGATAAATATATATTTTAGGAAAAAACCAAACGACTGTTATTCTGATGACTATTACTCCTGACAGACATAAAAATTATTTGTGCTTTACTGAGTCCCATGATAATGTCAAACTGACTACGCAATGGAATTCTGCCAAGAGGCATGGTCCTGACCACCACTCTTTCACTGCTGTATTTTTCTCTTGCTTTCCTTGGGCTGGCTTAAGGATTCATGTACCAAATGGTGAACCAAATCAGAACAATGGTTTGGCTGAAAAGTACTCCCACAGAAAAAACCCCAGTGTTTAGTTTTCAGCCAGACCAGTTACCTTAATGAGCTTGCTTCAGTACCATCCAAATGCTAGTCCTGCCACAATTCGGGAAGGAGCTGCAGTGGGTGATCAGAGTTTTTGGAAGAAAATAATATGCAGGTCACCTTAATGTGGCTGTATAATGATTTGTAGTGAATAGCTTGAAATTTTACCAGTTTGTGAAGAAGAAAAGAAGGATCCATTTTTAAGCAATGACACTCAAAGGTATTGCCTTGCATATAAAAGAGCAGAGTGTTCCTATTTTTTTACTCTTGAACTAGAATTGTTCATGGTAAACACTGTGTCCACTTTCGGTTCAAAATTTATCTCACCTGGCTCTCCAAGCACGTTGCCCTATCACCAAAAGCAATCTTACACTTGAAAAAAAAAAAGGGATTATCATGGATAACCTTTGAAAATTAAATCTCTCTCACATTACTTGAAATGACTCTGAGTGACTTCATCTGTGAATAGATAAACAGATCTTTCTCATGGAAAGAGCCCTATTCATTTCACTGAATTCTTCTTAGGAGAAAGAATGTTAAATTTGTCCTGGTGATATTTAAGATTCAGATAGTGTTTCAGTCCATCAGCAGCCAATTAGTAGCAACTAATATAGTAGGTGACTGAGGAATGTAGGCACCTCCCAGGCTCGTATGAAAGTTCCCACGGCCTCCAGCAACGGTCCCTAGAGCAAAGTTAGGAATTCTTGTTCTGAGGGAACGGACACCTACAACTTTCCTCAAACTCTGCCTAAAAACAGAAGCCACATAAATGCTACCAAACTTCCAAAACACTTGATCTGGAAAGATTAATAGCTATTCTAGGTTTAGATTCCCCAACCTCTTCTGCCCCTTGCATAGGGAGTGTCCCTTCACACTGAAACCCCAGTCCTGTAACTAGGAAGGGATCATGGACAAAGTTGGGCCACGGACTTTCATAACGGCTTTTCTAAGAAAGAAAAAGAGAGGCACATGCTTGCGTCAGTAAAATATTCTTCCAAAATGAACAATTTTATGCAGCTATTTTGTATTTAAAATGTTGTATTCTGCTAAATTATTATTGAAATGTGAATAAACCCAGTTTTCAGATTATAGCTCTTATTGACAGATATTGAAAGCCTAGATTGTTGGGAAAATCAAAAAAATACTGCCTGGGTTATGTGGATATTAGATATATAGAAAAAGGAATAAAGCAAGCAGAAAAAAGAAATAAATTCACTTACTAAGTAACATTTATTGATCTGATTGGTATATAAGCATAAATTCTAAAGTAAATCATTTAAGTAAACAATGACAATTCCATAAAGCAAAAACTTTAACATCATCTGTGTTTGCAAATTGAAGTATACTTTCATTTCATTTATTATTTCCTATAATTGCATTGTAATTCAGAAATCTAACGTCGGAGCATTAATAGTGACGAGAGAAGAAAAACATCTCAATGGAAAATGAAAGTCAGCCAACTCGTTGTTTTCTAGAGATCTGAAGTTCACTGAATTGATTATAGGACACACCAGAAGATTTGCCCCCTCTCTGAGGAAAAAGTATGAAGTGATGTTATGAAAAGACCCTCTTGAACCAAATTTTCCTATACAACATTTCATAGAGTCATCCTCACATACACACTTCAATATGTCTAAAAAAAATTCTGAGATAGGCATTAATGGCCTTAGTCAACCAATCTAAATGATAATATATAAGTAATAACTTTAGACTTCCCTAGCTGTTTTCAGATATCTTAACAATACCTCAAAAAGGAAATTAATCTTAACTATCTGGCATTTGAAATAATAGATCCACAGTTTCTTCTAAACCTATTTTTAATAATGACAACTTGCATGACATCTTGTCTTACTGTTTTCTTACTGAGTTGTAAAATTTACAATACTTTGATCCCAAAGTCCAGTTTTGTTCCTCACTAGATGACTACGCTTTTTTTGGTCTATCATTAGTAAAAGTCATGCACCACTCTTTAATGTGAATCCAACTGCATGAATACTTACCCAAACACTTTGGTAGTGATCTATCCCATAAGCCATTAGCTTTACAGGTCAAAGCAGATGAGCCCAACAGATAAAAGCCCTTCTTGCAATGGTATGCCACACTTGTTCCATATTTAAAACTTTCAGGATAATTCTGCTGTCCATGCCGAATTGCATTTTCCACAAAGCCAGGATCAGAACAGTTCACCACTGTAAGAAAAATAGTGTTTAGCACTGATGCATAGTAGAAATGTCATAAATAATGTGTAGCAGTGCTTTTTTTATTACTTCACTAGCGGCTCATGAATGTGGTCCTTTTGATATCGTTTGTGGTTTTTATTTGACTTAAATATTAGATATGTTGACTCTTAAGTAAGTCTCTAGATCTTTTTGCTTTGAAAGTAATACTAAGATTTTACTCTAGTTCTTGTAATAGTCTTGGATGTAGAAGCGGTTCGAAGATTAGAGAGAAACTGGAGGAATTTTATATCATTCTCTTGGTAGGCTAGTTTGGTCTTTTATATATTTTTTATGTGAAGGAAACTAAATTAAAATAAAATACATACACAGTTTAAATAACACTTTAACAATTTCTTTTTTACGGTACTGTAATGCTAAAAATTGCTTCCAGCATTAACAAGAACATTTTCTGCTATTAGTGTGCAGAACAGAAAAATGAAGACGGTGAAAAATCAAATGTTTGATAGTGGAGTGGGAGTGAAGTTAAGCACCAAAAAGCATGACGTTATTTTTTAGATAGCAGTTAAAAACCTAAAAAATTATGGGCTTTGTCATGACTGTTTAGTTTTTATATAACGTACATCTGCCCTCCCCAATCCTTTGTTTTATACCCTGCAGTGAACATGATGGTTTCTTGGCAGAAGATTATGATGAGACACTGACGTCTCGATTGCCAACTCCCAACTTTGTTGTCTATCCATCTGAAAGCTGTCTGAAAAGTTATAAATGCCTCCTCAACCCCTGTCCTGTCTTCACTCTAAACATAATGGTATAAATAAAGAAAGAATTAGAATATTATTATTACAGCTAAATGATTACAGAAATCTACCTT